>PVJC01003457.1:0-70288 GCA_004026665.1 Murina feae
GTGTGTGGATGGCTTTGGGGGCGCGGCCCTGGGCAAGGACTCCAGAGACGGAGAACCTGTGTTGGTGTCTCCAGCCCCAGTATCTGCATCTGTGAAATGGGGGTGATTGAGCTTCGGGGGGCTGCGAGGGTTGAAGGAGGCAGCGCGGGCAGTGTGGCCCTCAGCTGCGATGGGCAGAACGTGTTGGTGGCTCCACGGGGGATCTCAGACCTTCACTGGCTGCCCAGTTGGGTGACTGCTCCTGGGACTGGCGATGTGGGAAGCAGAGGTCAGGCTTCTGCCGTGGCACCCGCTCCTGCCTACGCCCGAGTCTGTGCCTGAGGGTGTGGGGGATGCAAACAGGAGACACGGTGTTTACGAGTGGTGAGCTCGGGGTCAGAGCCCTAAGGTGTCCCTCCGTAGGGATGTGTGCGGTGACGTGCTCGGACAGGGAGGGGTGGGCGTGTGCCCGGGTGAGGTGGTGAGATGGTGCTGAAGTTGTGTGGGGCATTCGTGGGGGTGTTGGGTGTGGACAGGGTGCGTCTGTGTGTCAGTGCGCACATGTAGCTAAGGGTGTAGTAAGTGGGGGAGCATGGGATGGTGTGTGCTGGGCTCTATTGTCTATGAGCTAAGAAGGCAGGCACACAGGTTGGGGTCAGTAAATGTTGCCCATAGTTATGTGTGTGTCCGCCGGAGTATGAGTGCATATAGCTGTGTGTTTTGTAGGGCATGGCTGTATGTGCCGGGATGTGTGTGTGGTGTGTGCATGAGGATGCCACTGGATTATCTGTTAGCTGGAGCGCGCGCGCGCGCGCGTGTGTGTGTGTGTGTGTGTGTGTGTGTATCAGGTACAGGAAGGTGTGAGTTTACCTGGAGGGGTGCAGTGAGGGTCATGGGGAGGGCAAAGGGTCCTGGGCATTCTGAATCAGTTCTCCTTTAAGGGAATGGAATGATTATTATGCTAATTATGCATGGGATATGCAAATGAGAGGTCATTTGGGGGTCAAAGGCTGTTTGTCACCGCCCTCCTCTGGCATTTTGTGACTTTTGAGGAAGCTTTCCCTGCTGCCACCCAGGCTGTTCGCCGCCCCCATTATTTCCCTCCACCCTTTCTGTGCCCCTGGGAGCTACAGCCACCAGCAGCCCCCTGGGCGGGCCCCGTGGAGCCGGGTGGAGCTGGCACTCAGTCACCTTGGGGGGAGGTGCTGGGCAAGGTGGCATTCTGCATCCCACCTCCCACCCTGCAGGGGCCCTTAGCATCCCACTTCCCAGGGCGAGGACAGGGTAACCGGTCCTTGGCCGCCCCCCTGGGGGCTGCTTGCTTCCTGGAAAGAAGGATCTCTTGGACGCAGGTTTGGAGAAGCACCCAGGTGGCCCCTTCCCCAGCTTTGTCTGAAGAGCGTGAGTCTAAATTAAGATGTGAGAGAATTCTCTCCCTCCCCCTCCCACTCTCGCCGTCTCTTTCTCTCACACAGCGAGTCCTCCCTCCACTCCCCCCTGGACTCCTGACCCCTGGCCTTCCACTGGCCCTGCTTTCGTCCCGTGACTCTGCCCTTCCCCCTCCCTGTCATCCTCTCTGTTCCTCTGTGATCTCGCCCTCTCCTGCCTCCCCTCCCCATCTCTGTGGGGAGCTGGAGCTCCTGGTCCTTAGCATGGAGGAGATGGTCGTCATGGTAACGGTTGTCATGTCAATGGCTACTGATCTGGGATGAATGGTATCTAGGTGAGAGCTACCTGAGTAGAGGCGGATGGGTTCACAGGAGGCTCCGTGCTTGCCTCTGAGCCGCAGAGCCACGCAGTATGCACCGCTACCCAGTGCCCACCCCCGTGCATGCGCCTGTTTGTACCCAAAGGCACGCCAACACATGGCACCTCTCTGTGGCTGCCTTTAGGTGAGTGTGTGTCTGGGGGTGTCCGTATGTTTTCTCTGTGTCTGGGGGTCTCTGTGTTCATTTCCAGGGTCTATGTGGCTTTGGGGTGGGAGGGGGGTCTTCAGATTTTTCTGCAGGCCTTTCTGGGATCCGGGTTTCAGGGGCTGCTGTGGGCACTTGTCACGGAGGCATCATGAGGCTGCCTGTCTTGGCTCTCGCATTCACCCCAGTTTGGAAGTCCTTAGGGTCCACAGACTTCTTAGGGTCTCTCCTCCCAGCTAAACATCTCCCTGGCCTGTCTGGAAAGATGGAAGGACAGTGAGGATGACCCCACCCAGGAGCAGAGCCTGAGCCCTGGTCACTGCTCAGTCCCCACCCCGCTGTGTGGCCCTGGGCAGGAGCTGCAGTCTCTGGTCACTGCTCAGTCCCCACCCCGCTGTGTGGCCCTGGGCAGGAGCTGCAGTCTCTGGTCCTGCTCAGTCCCCATCCTGCTGTGTGGCCCTGGGCAGGAGCTGCAGTCTCTGGTCACTGCTCAGTCCCCACCCCGCTGTGTGGCCCTGGGCAGGAGCTGCAGTCTCTGGTCCTGCTCAGTTCTCACCCCGCTGTGTGGCCCTGGGCAGGAGCTGCGGTCTCTGGTCCTGCTCAGTCCCCATCCTGCTGTGTGACCCTGGGCAGGAGCTGCAGTCTCTGGTCCTGCTCAGTCCCTATCCCGCTGTGTGTCCTGGGGAGGAGCTGCAGTCTCTGGTCCTGCTCAGTCCCCATCCCTCTGTGTGGCCCTGGGTAGGAGCTGCAGTCTCTGGCTGCCGGTAGTTTGCCTAAGAACTGATCAATCTCCAAGGGACTCCAGCTTAGCCGGCCCAGGTGTGAGGCTGGCAGTGTGGGGAGCCTTCCTTCTAACCTCGTCACCCCAGGGCCCGGGGGTGGAGACGGGAGCTGGGAAAGTTGGACGATGGGTGCGCTGAGCTCCTGGAATGTCTAAGCCAGAGGAAGCCCAGCAATTAGTCGCGGGAGCAATTACGCTAATTGTTCCACTCCATGACTCACTGGTAGCAAGTAAATACTGATTAATTCATTACTTTGAGAGTGTGTGTGTGTGTGTGTGTGTGTGTGTGTGTGTGTGTGTGGTAACGGGCGGGGCGGGGGGAGGCGGAATCTCCTGGCCCCCTGCCCTGGCCCCCTGCCCTGCCTGGGTAGGGCTTTGGAGCAGGTGTTGGAGGCGGGGCAGGGAGCCAGGATTGGGATCCTCTCTAGCTCTGTACGAACTCCAGTAGGGGGCCTGTCGAGGGCGGGGTGTGAGGCTGATCCCGCTCTCCTCTCCTGCTCATACCCTCCATGGCTTCCATGCCACTCAGTGTGGTGCCCAGCCTGCACCTCAGAGAAAGTCGTCAGGTGGCCACGGAAGGCCCCCTGCCCTGTCTCACCCTCGCCACAGCTCAAAGCTGTGACAGATGTGAACTCAGCAGCAGGAGGCGCTCTGAAAGGTAAAGCAGGAGGGCTTCTCGGAAGAAGGGGCAGGAGTTCATGGCACAGAGTTGGAGAAGGAAGAGTGTTCTAGGTGGAGGGAATGGCCTGTTCCAGAAACAGAGTTGCCAGGGCGGCTGGAACTAGTGATGGCGCAGCGGGACCCTGATGAGGCTGGAGGCAGACAGGGCCAGCTCGGGGCAGAGCCAGCTCCGAAAGCACAGGCTGTCCCCACTCCTCACCTGGAGCCTCTGTGTGTTCTATTCCCTCCTCTTTCTCTCTTCATTTCAGTTAAGACTCAGGTGCTAACTCACCTTCCTCTGGAAAGCCCTCAGGGGCAGGGAGTGTGGCTGGGCTCCATCAGGGTCCAGGCGTGGCTGGAGGTGGGGCCAAGCCTGCTCCTCCCAGGGGGTTGCAGGCCTGTCTTGGGAGCCCCAGTCCCGGTCTTCCCAGGTTCTGATTGTAGGGGAGCTTTGGGCCTGGTGACCTGGACCCTGGGAGGAGCCCCGCTCCACTCTCCTGACCCCCAGGGACCTTGGGGCAGCATCAGGCCCTGAGCTGACTCTGCCTTTGAGATCCTTTGTGGGGAGGCGATGCGGGGCTGACCTCTAGTTTTGGGGAGGACCCAGAGCTGGCGCCTGCACTCCTCTCCCTGTCCCCACCTTTATCCATGGAAATTCCCTCCCAGACCCCAGATCTCAACAACGCCATGCCCATCTGTTGGGACTAATTGTCCTGTCTGGAATTTCAAGGGGTGAGACTTTGGGTCCCAAGCCAAGTCTGACGGTCACATCTGGGGCAACTGGTGCCCTGGGGCAATTGGGCCCCAGTACTGTCCTCTGTGGAAGAGGGTCCACATGGAAGGTAACACTAGCTTGTGCTGAGCACCTGTGTATATGAGGTGCTCAGCTCTGCACACCTCTTAGCATGTTATCCGATAGGGCAGGTGCTGTTTGCAATGAGTAATGAGTAAACTGAGGCACAGAGAGACTAAGTAACGCGCCCCACGTCTGCCACGCATTTAGTAAGTGGTGGAGCCAGGACTCAGAACCTGCTCCTGCCGCCCAGCAGTTCTGATCCGGGGGCGGGACAGTGGCGGGTCCTCAGTGGTGGCCGTCAGCAAGACGGGCTGCTACCCTGGCCCCTGGGTGGGCAGGAAGTGGGGGTCAGGCCCACCCCGCTCTGCCCACCTGGAGGCCACAGCTGATGCCGTCCCTCCATTGTCACTCTGTCCCTCGGGTGTGTCCGGCTGCTGGCCTCAGCGCTGAGCCCAGGGCCCGTGTCTGCCCTCCCCAGACTCAGCGCTGGCGCAGTGAGAACTTTGAGAGGCCCGTGGACCTTGAAGGCTCCGGGGACGACGATGCTTTCCCTGACGATGAGCTGGACGACCTGTACTCGGGGTCCGGCTCGGGCTGTGAGTACCTCCCCCCTTCCTTTTCCTTGTGTGTGTGTCGTGCTGGCCACGTCCGTCTGCCTCCAGAGCCCCACACAAGGCTGATCTCAGGCAGCAGGACCCCCTGCAAGAGGTGGTGTGGGGAGGGGAGGCCAGGTCGGGGTCTCCCATGGACCTCAAGCACTTGAAGGGCCAGTTGTCCTGGGGATGGAACCAGGGCCTTATGGCCTCCACGCCCAGGACTCCCAGCTCCCCACAGTCTGCTCTGTGTCCTCGCCTCCAGGTGGGAACCCAGACATCCCTCAGGAACCCAGTTTTCAATGCTGTTCCAACACTTGGGGGCACTTAGCAGGGCAAGTCCTCGCCCACCCTGGGAAGGGCCAGCGGAGTAGTGTGAGTTAAAATCCCAGCTTCGCATGCAACACTTTTATAAAGCCTTTCCTCTGAGAGCCTCTGTTCTTATCTGTGAGTGGTGATATATAACACACACACACACACACACACACACACGAGGCCCAGTGCACAAAAATTTGTGCGCTCGGGGGGGTCCCTCAGCCCGGCCTGTGCCCTCTCACAGTCTGGGACCCCTCAGGGATGTCCACCTGCTGGCTTAGGCCTGCTCCCCAAGGGATCGGCTCTAAGCTGGCAGTCAGACATCCCTCAGGAGCACACTGACCACCAGGGGGCAGCTCCTACATTGAGAATCTGCCCCCTGGTGGTCAGTGTGTGTCATAGTGACTGGTCTGGCACAGAGTGGGAGCTCTGCGCGGTGTGGCTGAGATCTGAGCCCAGTGAGAGGACAGGACGGGCCTTGTGAGGCGGTAGGAGGTCTGCGTGCCACAGAGCTGGCCCTCCGCAGCCACCTCGTCTCCACACTTTAGCCCACTTTTTAAAGCCTCTTGCGAGTTAATTTTTATTAAGTTCGTCCCTGGTGGGTCATGCCTCCACTGCCAAACCTTCCTGGCTCCTCTCGCTTCTCCTGTGCCTGGGTCAGGCCCCGTAGGAGCTGTATGCAGCTCCTCTCTCTCTCTTCTCATTTCCCCCCAAGTCCCTTTCCCTGACGAGGTTTGAGTCCTCCCGATCGCTCCAGCATTCCCTGGTAGGAAGGGCTTGCTCCACCCCTGCCCTCTGCCTGTGCCTCAGGGAGCCCTTAATGTACCCACTGCCTCCTCTCAGAATGCCCTTCCCCTGCTGCCCCAACCTCTAGTGGGATTTGCGGCCACCAGGTCCTACCACTGCCTGGATTCAGCCTGTTAGAAGCTCCAGGCTTGGTGGCTGGGGTAGTCAGAGAGGGCTTCCTGGAAGAGATGTCCCCTCGAGGGACTGTTGGCGGAGAGGAGTTGGGAAACAGCCACCAGCCTTCGCCACCTGGTAACCTTCGGCCAGACTGTGCCTTTCTCCTTTACCTCACCTTGTCCTGGGAAGACGGTGCAAGGAGTGAGGGTTGGGAGCCCCTCATCTGATGGCCATTGCTTCCCTGGGCTCCTCATGCCCAGATCCCTAGCTCTCCCCTCTCCCCCACCCCTCAGACTTCGAGCAGGAGTCAGGCATCGAGACGGCCATGCGGTTCAGCCCGGACGTGGCCCTGGCAGTGTCCACCACACCTGCCGTGCTGCCCACCGTGGATGTCCAGCCCGTGGGCACCCCGTTCGAAGAGCTCCCCTCTGAGCGTCCCACACCAGAGCCAGCCACCAGCCTCCCAATGGTGACAGAACCCAGCCAGGGAGCCACCACCATCTCCACTCCCATGGCCACCACTGCTGCCACCACCACAGGGGCCCCGACCGTGGCCTTGGTGCCTGTCACAGTGGCCACCGCCGCTCCCAGCATCCCTGCGGCACCCCCTCCCACGGCCACCACCTCTGTCATAAGGACCACCGGCGTACGGAGGCTGCTGCCTCTTCCACTGACCACGGAGGCCGCGGCCCGGGCCACCACCCCAGCAGCGCCCTCGCCTCCCACCACGGTGGCTGTCTTGGACACTGAGGCCCCAACACCCAGGCCGGTCAGCACAGCTACCTCCAGGCCAAGGGCCCTTCCCAGGCCAGCTACCACCCAGGAGCCTGACACCCCAGAGAAGAGCACCCTGCCCCTGGGGACCACTGCCCCCGAGCCAACCGAGGTGGCTCAGGTAAGCAGGGGAGAGGGCAGGGAGTGAGAGCAGAGGAGGGGCCCAGGGTCTGGGGCAGGAGGATGGAGCTGGGCAGAGGTGAGGATGGGAGGATCTAGAGATGAGCCAGGACTGGATGGGGAGGGCGAGGGAGGGATGTGGCTGGAGTGGCCTTGCTGGGTGTAGTCACAGGGTAAGGATGGAGGGTGGGGCGGATGGGGATGGAAGAGAGATCAGGCTGGGTTTTAGAGTATTAGGAAGGCATTGGATGATGTGTGTTTTGGTGGGGGGTGGGGGGTGAAGGGGGTGTCCAGAGCCCGTGTGTTCTATTAACAGCACAACCTTGGGACCCAGGCAGCCGAGGTCAGAATTCTCCTGCCACTTTTTAGCCATGGGACTTAAGGAAGCCACTGATCCTTCCTATACCTCCTATATCTCTGTTTCTTTTCTTCTTTTTTAAAAATATTTTTTATTGCTTTCAGAGAGAAAAGGAGGAGAGAGAGATGGAAACATCAATGATGAGAGAGAATCATTGATTGGCTGCCTCCTGCACACCCCTTACTGGGGATCGAGCCCACAACCCGGGCATGTGCCCTTGACCGGAATCGAACCTGGGACCCTTCAGTCCGCAGGCCAACGCTCTATCCACTGAGCCAGACCGGTTGGGGCTAGACCTCTGTTTCTTTATCTGTGAAAGGAGAAAATAAGAATGCAAATCACAGTGTTGAGAGAACTGAGTTCCCTGACGTATCCACAGTGCTGAGGACAGGGCCTGGTCGTGGTATACAAACCAGGTGTGTTTGTATTATCGTCATCATCACCGGGGGTGTTGTTAGTCAGAAGGTGAGTAAGTGAGCACCTGCCCCTGGCGACCACCTGCAGCTGGGGTGAAGCTCAGTGCCATGCACTTGACCTGTGCCATCTCCTCTCTTCTCACACGGGCTGGTTCCCTGGACACCTGGTCCCAAGGGCATCATCCTCTGCAGGTGTGCTCTCAGACTCACCTCCACCTGAGGCATGTGGACTGGGGACCTAGCCCAAGTATGTAACAGCTGCACCCGAAGTCCTGGACTAGAAACAGAGCAGGAATCCCCCAAGGCAGCAGGAGGGGAGCGTGACGGAGATGGGATGGGGACAGTATGTGGCCAGCAGAGGACAGGGACCATGTAGTAGATGGTTAGAAACACAGATGCTGGAGATCTGCATTTTAGTTCTGCTGCTTCCGCTCCCTCGCTGTGGAAGAAGCTATCTTTCTGAGCCTGTTTCCTGGTCTGTAAATTGGGCGTAACAATACTCCCTTCATGGAGATGTTGTGAGGGTAAATGCTCATAATGGGCTTGGCACAGTGCCTGGCACACGGAGTGCTTGGTAAGTGTTAGTCCACTGTGTGTGTGTGGCTGCCCCGTGGCAGGGGGTGCTAGGGCCTGGTGCCTGTGCTCATACCGTCCTCTCTACAGACCCCAACTCCAGAGTCCCTGCTGACCACAATCCGGGATGAGCCTGAGGTACCAGTGAGTGGGGGGCCCAGCGGGGACTTTGAGCTGCCAGAGGAAGAGACCACTCAGCCAGACACAGCCAATGAGGTGGTGGCTGTGGGTGGGGCTGCGGCTAAGCCATCGCCTCCACCTGGGATGCTGCCCAAAGGTGCCCGCCCCGGCCCTGGCCTCCTGGACAATGCCATCGACTCGGGCAGTTCGGCGGCTCAGCTGCCACAGAAGAGCATCCTGGAGCGGAAGGAGGTGCTTGTAGGTGAGACGTGGGCTCAGGAGGAACTCAGGGTGGGGCAGCTGGCTGGGCCTCAGTTTGCCCTCCTGGAACCCCGGAGGATGGACAGGGTGTGAGTTTTCTAGGAGCCTGCTCACCCAGGACCTGCCCTCTGGTTCCCCCCTTGACCTTCACCCATCCCAGGGTCTGACTCTGACTTCATGTTCCCTCTGGCACCTTCCTCAGCACCCTCTGACCCCTGTTCAGACTTTGCCCTTGACCCCTGCTTTTTGGGCCATGCTGGACCCTCCTGGACCTTCCTCCTTGGGTCCTGGTTTCTGAGCCCATTCTTTAGCTTGATCTACCCCTACCCTTGACCCCAGTCACTGAGGACCTGCCTTGGCTGAGTCTCCTGAAGAGTCCGGACTCAAGGTCCAATCCCCAGTGCCCACTAAGGAGGCGCAGTGTGGCCTCGGCAGGTCCTTCCCCTCCCAAGGCTTCCCTTTCACCATCCGTAGAATGGAGATCATCAATTTGCACTTAATTCTTAGTGCACATCTGTTCATGTTCACTTGGGTTAGGATGGGCCGTAGTTTAGGTGGCAGAGTTGTTCTTTCCTAATGGTGTATGAAATACCGGAGCATCTTTCCACTGATGGGGCCTTACATTGCATGGGGACCATAGCCCCACCATTGAGATGTAGGAGGCTTCAATGGGTTAGGCAACTAGACCTGGCCAGGCTGCAGTGAGGGCTACCAATGACAGCAACTCCAGTCTCAGATTCCGGTCTCCCAGACCCTCGCCCCACTCTTGCCCCTTTCCCTCAGGGTGCTGCCCCTCTCCCAGCTACTCCCCTCGCCTCCAAGCCATTACTCCCTCCCCGCTCCAACCCAACCCTCTCCTCTGGATGTGACCTCTGCTCTCTTCCTCCACAGCTGTGATTGTGGGTGGGGTGGTGGGCGCCCTCTTCGCCGCCTTCCTGGTCACCCTGCTCATCTACCGCATGAAGAAGAAAGACGAGGGCAGCTACACTCTGGAGGAGCCCAAGCAGGCGAGCGTCACATACCAGAAGCCTGACAAGCAGGAGGAGTTCTACGCCTAGCGGAGCCACAGTGCCTCCCCAGAGCTTCAGCGTCGCCCCTCTGCCCAGTCCCCGGCCTGTTCTACCAGCCCTGGCATAGGATGGGGCCTGGGAGAAGGCCGGGCCCAAGTTCCTCTTTGCCCGCCTCTCAAGGTCTGCCCAGACTGTCAGCCTCGTAGAGATCTTCCCCAAGGCACAGGGGGCACTGCCATCTGCCATCAACTGTGCCCTTACGAGCTCATCTCTTGTCTTCCACTGTCCTGAGGCTTCAGGACCTTGTGTCAGATGGATAGCAGGAAAGAAGCTCCTGATTGGTTGGTGGAAGAAAGGGTGGGGCTTGAGTTGGGCTTGAACTCCAACCTGGCCCCATAGGGCTTGCTGAGGTCTTTTAAGGGCAGAGAGGGACTCGGGCTAGTTTCCAGGACAAGCATTTATAAGCTCAGCCCTTGAAATCGAGACACTGCCGCCTCTTGCTTCTTCCCAGGGCCCCTTTATACCTGGGCAAGAGTGTGCCCCTTGTTGCCAGTGTGTTTTGTCCTGGCCTGCCCCAGGTTGTGGGTTCACTCTACCCTCACCCTACCCACTGCACATGCACCCAAAGGTTTCACCTCTTTCCCAGTCTGTCCCTGAGGAATTAGCTTCCCAAGAGTGCCCTGGCAGTCACCGGTGAGGAGGGCTGGGCTCCGACCTCCCTCTTGCAAGTGGACTCTGCACAGACACCGTCGCCCACAAGGTCACACATATCGTCACATCTAAAGACGGAAGCACGAAATTACAAAACCACACGCAATCCTGACCACCCTGCCAGTCCAGATATGTCACGGACACAAACATCCTCCCAAAGATGTTTCTTCTCCTGTGTTTCTCATGTGCCCCCAAATGCTATGACAATGCAAGTCACAAGTCATCGTCACCCAGTGCTGACTGCGTGGCCTGCTTCCCTCACTGTGTTTCTTCACACACGCACATACAGGCTGGTACCAGGCACGCTGTTCTCTAGCTTTCAGGCTCCCTGGGAGGGTGGAACCAAGCCGGAACAGTCAGCCCATATTGGGTCCCCTGAGTTGCCCTGTCAGACAGTCCCTCGCCATAGCACCCCCACCCAAACACTTGCCACCAACCCCGTGTGTCAGACACAATCCCGCGTGAACGCAGTCTCACCCCACACAGCCCGTTCTCACCCTGGAGGGAGACAGGCGGGCACTGGCTTTTCCCATAAAGTGTGTGGGAGGAGCTGCCACAAGGCCCCTCAGGGCATTGCACACCCCAGCCTGCTTCCCTCCTCTCTAAAGCCTGCAAAGGGGTTGGTTTGGTGCCAGTTCCCCACTAGCCAGGAGCCTTGCTTAGGAAGGCAGGCTGGTTCCTGGAATTCCAGGGCTGGGGAGGGGACATGGCTCTCCCAGGACCAAAGGCCCCAGGTCGGGAGGGAGCAGGCGATCTGGCTCCTGGCCCCCCTTCCTGCTCTGAGCTAGGGGCTGACTGCCTCCCAGGACACAAGTCTCCAAAGTGCCTGTGAGGGTGGGCCCTGCTGCCCGGGCCCTCTGCACCCTCTCCCCTCGGCCTCTCCAGGCCCCCCTCAGCCCTGCCCCGGGCCCTCCCTGGGCCTGCCCCATTGACACCTTGTCCGCTTATTTGGCCAAACAACTTGGCAGTTCTGGCTGCAGCTGGATGGACCTGCAGCTGGAAGCAGCCCATCTAGATGCCCTGCCCCAGGCTGAGGGTTGAGAGCAGGTGGGCTCGGGTGTCATGGCCCCCAGCCTGCCTCCCCCTTTTTACTTTTGCAAGTGGGGCCACTGCCGTGGCTATTGTAAACGTGGGCTCACAAATCTCCTTTGGGGAGGGTGCGTTCAGTGGGGACTCCTGGAGCCTGGGATGTGGTCCTGCTCGGTAGCTGGCTGGTGCTCACACCCCTACCCCTCACCTGCAACCCAGGTGAAAGCCAGAACCCCAGGTTTCATTTCTGTTCCCTTTTCAAGATGCACTGGCAGCAGACTTCTGCCGGGTGAGGGTGGGGGTGCCTGCAGCGGTGAGGGCGAGGTTCAGGGCTTCCACAGCCTGTCTGCTCACCCTTCTCCTTCCAGGCTGGGGCTCCATCTTGCAGACCCCAAAGCCCCTCTCAGCAGGGCCTGGAGGCTTGTGAGGAACCCAGCTGGTCCCAGCCTTGGAAGGGGATGTAGTGGGGAGAGGCATCTGGGCTCACAAACTGTTGACGGTGACCTGACCTCAGTCACCCCTGGAGAGGACGGGCTGGGGCATGGATGGATGCACCAAAGCCCCAGCCTCCCTCTCCCCTGATCCCTGGTGGGTTGCTGTCTTGGGGCAGCAGCTCTGGTGAGAAGGCCTGGGCAGGCCAAGGCTGGGAAACCAGAGACCTGTGGCGGGGTGGGGGCGGGACTCGGGCTCAGACTGGCGGGTGTGGGCTTGGGTGGCCTGCCTGAGGCACTTCGGGGCCTGGCTTCTAACTTGGGGCTTTACCTTCTGGCACCCGCCTCTTCTCTGTGCCCTTAGCATTTGAGAGAAGAGACTGAGGGCCTCTTCACTGAGCCCTGGGCAGATATCCAGGCTTTGTCCTTACGAAGCTCAACAGTCTTAGCAGCCCAAATCCACTCCGGCCAGCCCGAGACGGGCGAGGCGATCCACGAGGTCGGTTCAAAGGATGAGCTGGCGCTCTCCTAGGTGCAATGTGGGTGCAGGGCCTGCCCGGATCCCCAGACACCCTGGTGCTCCCGGGGAGGGTGTCTGGTGGGCCCTGGCCTTTCCTGGAAGCATGGCCGATGCCAAAGGAGGGGGGAGCTATGGTGAGTTGAGAACCTCCCTGGGGCCCAGCTGCAGGGAGCATGAGGCAGGCTGGGAGGTGAAGGTTGGACCCACCCCCAGTTGTGGTGTCTGGAGCCAGGCTCAGTCTTCCCAGGGGCCAGAGGTAACACTTCTCCTGAAAGGCTGGGTCAGGCGGGTCTGCAGGCGGTGGCTTGGGATGCTCAGCGCAGGATCCCCCAGGGGTGGCAAAGTCATCTGTCCGAGCTTCCAGCTGATGCCCTGGGCATGGGGAGCAAACCCATCTGTCTCCTGGGCAGGCGAGGCCGCCGCCGCCTCAGCTCTCTGAATTTCTTCTGACAGCCGCCACCCTGGACTTGCTTCCCAGGCCTCCTGGCTGTAAATAGAAGCTCATAAACTGTACAGATTTACAGAGATGCTGAGACCGGGCCTGGAGTCACTGTCTAAGGGCTAATGGCCCCAGCATCCCCCGGTGCCCACCTGGCAGCGCAGTGCACCGGCCCAGCGTGGCGAATGCATGTAAATATTTTTTGTAGGCAGCGTGGCTCCAGAGAGCCCCCTGAAGACAGTGTCCCTCCCGTGCGTCCTTCCTCCTGTACAGAGCCCTCCGAGAACCTGTCCCGGGGTGGGTGGGAGCGTGTCCTTGCCTGCCCCAGGCCTTCCCTGCCCTCTTTCCCCCCCATAACCTGTTTATTAGCCACACCTATCCTGAGTTCATGGCCAAAACATTAAGGAAAAGTGGAGGAAGACGACTGGACAAGGACCACGGCGCCCGCCCCGTGCCGCTCACCTGTCCCAGGCTCGCGAAGGAACTGTTTGGGGTTTTTTTGTTTGTTTTTTAACACTTCCCGTGCTGTGCCCATTTATAAGAGGAAATAAAATTAAGCTGAAATGATGTACTGTGGCCAGACTCTGAGAGAAACGTAGGGGCCATTGGGGGAGGGGCAGCCCACAGTCTCTCTTGGAGCCCAGCCACCTTCCACTTTAAAAGAACTTGAGAACCAAGCAGGGAGAATTGACCAGCAGCCCCTTGTGGGGACCATTATGGTGAAAGCTGCCGTTGGTTGAGTGTCCGGGAAACCACGGAGCAGACTGTGGCGAGGCTGTGGTGGCGTTGGGGGCCCCTGAGGGCCACCCCCAGGGGAAGAATTGTGGTTTTAGGCCACAAAGATCAAATCTTGGGACCGGAGGCTATGGGAAGGGTCTGGTGAGGCGGGATGGCTTTGGGATCTGATGGGCCCGGTGTCAGGCTTAGGTGGCGTTTGCTAGCTCTGACTCTGGAGAAGTGACCTCACCTCTCTGAGCCTCGACTTTCTCACCTGTAAAGTGGGACGACAATGAGCAACGTACCTGAATGAGGGGGACAATTAGCACAGTGCCTGGCACAGTCAGCCCAGGCACAGGTCCTGGATGATGGTGTCAGAACAGTGGAACCCAGGACAGGAGGAGTTCCTTGGCCTGGAAGCACAGATGGACTTCTTCCATCAGAGGGTGGGGGGCGGGGGTGTCTCCAAGCCAGCCCTGGGCCCGTGGTGTAAGCCCCTTCAGGCTTCCGTGGGGTTGTCCCTGCCCTGCTTGCACACCTGTGACAGGCGTGTGCACCTTGGGCCAGTGGGTCGCTCCCTGATGGGAGGGCCTTCCTGCTTTGCAGCCTCTCTGGCCTTCCCGTCTTCAGTCCTTGTTTTCTGGGGCACACTGGGCTCTGCCCACTTGCCAAGGGCTAGACCTCCAGCAGGAGGGTCCTGATCACAAATTTCTCTTCGCCCAGGGAGACCTCGCATGTCCCCCAAATATTTTCTCTAGGAATGTATCCTCTGGAAAGGTGATACTCACACAGGGTCCTGATGGTCCTGGGGTGGGTTGGAGTCTAAGGCTCTGGATTTGGTCCAAGATCCTATCCCTCCCCCCCTCCCCCCATCGCAGCCTACCCCCCCACTCCCATCCCCTTCCATCCTCCCTCTCTCCCTCATTCCCTCCCTTCACTAAAGTTTCTTGAGTGCCCACCCTGTGCCCACACTGTGCTTAGAACTGGATGACGAGAGGTCACTGAGACAGACCAGCCCTGCCTTCTGAGCGCTGAGTGTGGGGGGGCGGGTAGGGGATAGACAGTAGCCAGTCTCACGACTGTAATGAAATGGGCAGCCACCACCTCCAAGCCCCTCACTGCCAGACAGTTCAAGGATGAGCGCTGAGGTCTGGGCTCCCTGTGGGGCTTCAGGCAACCTGTGCCCTGGGAGTCTCAGTCTGCACAGCTATAAACTGGCGGAGAGGTGAGCCCTGCCGCCCGGAGGTCCTGCCTGGCCTGGGCCCAGTCAGGCGTCTGCTGTGAGGTGAGGGTGGGTTTGCCACCATTCAAGGCCCAGCTCTGCACACGACCCCTCGTCCAGGAAGCTTTTGGGAAAGAGCTCCCCCTCCTGAGTTCCTGCAGCCTGTGGTCCTCTCCCTCCTGCAGGGCCCGCCACCTTCTCCTCTGCATGGCAGTGCCGAGCATCCATGCTCTCAGCTTGGTAAGGCTTGACCTCGGAGTCAAATGGACGCAGCTGTGTGCACTTAGGCACAATGTCAGCCTCTCTGAGCCTCAGCTTCCTCACATGAAAATATGGACAAGTAAGGTTGATATTCAGAAGCTCCTGTGAGGACTAAAGGAGATAATCTACTGCGGCAACTAGCCCGAAGCTCGGCACATGGCAGCCGACAGCTGGACTGAAATCCCTCCGTCATGTCTCTCTCTTTTTAAAATATATTTTATTGATTTTTTACAGAGAGGAAGGGAGAGGGATAGAGAGTCTTTAACATCGATGAAAGAGAAACATCGATCAGCTGCCTCCTGCACACCCCCTACTGGGGATGTGCCCGCAACCAAGGTGCATGCCCTTGACTGGCATTGAACCTGGGATCCCTGAGTCCGCAGGCCGATGCTCTATCCACTGAGCCAAACCACCGGTCACGGCTGCCACGCCTCTCTTTTTGCAGGTAGAGCTTCAGCCACTCACGGGTCATGTGATTGTGGGTGAGTTATTCAAGCTCTCAGGGCTCAGTTTCCTCACCTGTAAAATGGGAACAATACTAGCACCTGCCTAATATACACAGCGCTTAGAGCTGTGCCTGGCACGGAGCAGGCTCTGTGTAAGTCTGGGCTATTATTATTCCGATCATTATTTGCAGGGCCTTGCTACTGAGCGACATGAGGCTGAGCAGACAAAGCGACACTGGTGTCAGCTCTGATGTGAGCTCTGGCTTAGGCTTAGGCTTACTAGAGCTGAGGCTGGTGCCTGGGAACTACACATTTGGGCTGCAGGACTGGGCTGGGCTCCTGGGCCCAAGGGATGAGCTGTGAAACGGGGGAAGGAGGGAGAATAGCTGGTTGTTTCCCGGAGCCCGGAGGCCACAAACTGCCCTGAGAACACAGCGTGCTCAGCTTCTGAGGGCGGCCCGCCCGTCTGCCGGCCTGAGGGTGGGCTGGCAGCCACCGGGGGCCCAGGGTGATCACCGCCAGGGCCGTGCCCAGGATGGAGGCTGGGCTGCGTAAGTGATGGGGCGAGGCACTGGCTGTGCCAGGCTCCCCGCAGGGCCTCTTCTCCCACTAGCATCTCGTTTTAGCCTCATGCGGTCCCGCCTGCTGGCTGTTTTTTCTCAAATGAAGACAGGAAGCTCAAAGAGCAGAAACCTGAGGCTATGAAAGAGGGCCTGTGGGATTCGAACGTGGTGTCCAAGTTTCAGTTCTGTCAGCCAATTCCTGCCTCTGTGACCAGTAGCTGAGTGAGCATGGCAGGCTCCACATACATATCGACGTGTGACATGGGTGGGGTGCTTTCCAGTGGTCAGCCCCGCTCACAGATGCTGTCTCAGTTAATTCTTCGAGAGAATGATTACCCCCGTTTTACAGACAACCACATTGACCCTACGAGCAAACCCACACGGTGTAAGCAAGAAAGAAAGAGAAATGCAGAGGGGATTTATAGGTAAGCTTAACTAATCAGTGCAGAACTTCATTCGAGTCCTGGTTCACACAAAGCCTGAAAAAAATGCTAACGATGAGACAAGTGGAAATTTGAATGTTGAGCGAATACTTCTAATAAAGGAACCATTGTCAAAGTTTTTTAGCTGTCGTAATGGTTCCGCAGTTACGGTTTTTAAAAAAGGTCCTTATGGCCCAGCCGCCATGGCTCAGTGGTTGAGCGTTGACCTATGAACTAGGAGGTCACAGTTCGATTCCTGATCAGGGCACCTGCCCAGGGCTGTGGGCTTCATCCCCAGTAGGGGTCGTGCAGGAGGCAGTTGATCAATGATTCTCTCTCATCAGTGATGTTTCTCTCTCTCTCTCCCTGTCCCTTCCTTTCTGAAATCAATAAAAAAAAAATATTTTAAAAAGTCCTTATCTTTATAGCAATTGAAATCTGGGATTGGCTCACAGAGGATGTGGGGGTGGGGGGAAGGAAATAAGGCAGGACTGGAGGTCATCTTTGCAGAAGCTGAGTAATGGGCACACAAGGATCATTATATTATTCGATCAACTCTAAGTTAATTTTTAGAGCTCCATATTAAAGTGTTAAAAAAGAGGGGGGGGGGATTAATTCCCAGAGGGGCACGGGGAAGTGCCAGGGGTGGCACCTCCAGTCGATGCAGAGCGGGGGTTCCTGAGTCCCGGCCCAGACCCCTGCCCCTCACACCGCCCCTCCCATGGCCGCCTGCAGTGTCAGCCCTCCCCTGGCTTTATGTCGTCTTGTCCAGACGGCCTGTCCCCAGGGCAGCGGGCAGCCTGTCAGGGCTCGCAGAGTGCGTTCCGGAGGTCTTGGTCTCGTTTACTTTCACGTGACCTGTGGCTGGAGGGGACTGCTCCTCTCACTTTGAAGGACAGTGGATTTGGTCGTTCCCACCCCACTCCCCACCCCCACCCCCACCCCCATTTTCAAGCTTCCGGCCAAGTCCAGTCCTTTATCGTGTCTTCCCAGAAACACCTAAATAGACTTCCAGCCTCCAGAACTGAGAACATAACCCTCTTGTTCAGACCAGTAAAACCAGTCCACAGCCCTTGGCTCAGAGAGCCCAGGCAGGCGAGTCAACGTAGTCTTTCAGAAACCCTGGGGGGTGTCCAGTACTCTTACTACTCTCATGTCTATAGATGGGGAAACCGAGGCATAGACATTCTCAGGAGATTGCAGCTTTGGGTAAGAAAAGAGTCGACCTCGATCCCCCTCCACCCCTCACTGCTATGGATCCTCAAAGCCCTACTCCGACATCACGCCCTCTGGGCGCCCCCAGGCAGTGCTGCGGCGGGCCTGCTAAGGGCAGGAAGAGAGGCTGGAAGGAGCTACTTAGGTGTGGGAAAGGGGAAGAAGGAGAGGAGAGCCTGAGGGAGGAGGTCTGAGGGGGGGGGCAGAGGCTTGAGAGGGCCCCTGGTTGGCTGTAGGGAAGGGCGGGAACGGAACGTTCTTGGTCGTTTCCACCCGCCGGTGCCTCTGCTTCCTGGCTTGTCCTTCAAGGTCAAGTTCAGGCTCCCGTCTCGGGAGGTTAGCTGCGCACATGCAAGCCGAGGCATAGATGGGGGCCCAGGGGCTCCGCTTTGAATCCTGGCTCCTCAGCTTATTGGCCCCGTAATCGCCAGCTTCTCGGTGTCCTTATGGGGATAAGATGGCGTCACCACGGCACCCACCCCATCGAATGGTCCCGAGGTCTCATCGAGTCAGGGCACAGACGTAAAAAACGCTCAGTAAATATTAACTAACGTCACCTTGAGTTATTCCCCCGCAGGCTGCGCTCTCTTTTCTGGGAGTCCAAACACTCAAACACTCAATAAAACACTCGATTCAGCCCCCCAGGAATGACGACAATGACGACCCTTTATGGGGCACTGACTCTTGGCCGGGCTCTGTGCCTGGCCCTTTATGTACAGTGCTCCAGAGATGGCATAGCAACCCAATACTCATAGAGCCTACTGTGTGCCGGCCATTGTGCGCGGTGCCAAGGACACGGGGTTAAAAGACGCACAGTCCTGCGTCAGGGACACGCGAGCCGGGGCAGGAACACATCCTGGAATCCGTTTCCTGAGAATCGGGGGCACGGGCGGAGCCTCACGCCAGCCCTAGATCCATGAGATGCTGTTTCAGTTCGTCATGTCCCAGCAATTATCGGGCACGTGGCCCACATCATCACGATCTCTCTTCCCAAAGACAAGGCAGACAGGTGTCTAGAGGGAAAAACCGACACCAACGCACAGCTTTGCCATTATTTTTAGGTTTCCAAGGAAATCTGAAGCGCAACCTGAGTAACTGGCGCTGGGTGATCGCCGCGGTTCCTGGAAAGCGCACCTGCTGCTCCCTCCACCGGCCCAGCACGCCAGTGGCTCCTGTGGGACCCAGGGGTGCCGTGGGCCAGAACTCAGCGTGCGGACACGGGTTTAGGGAGCCCAGGGAGCCGGAGGAGAAGGCAATGAGCTCCGGCGTTTCCGGGAAGAGGAGGTGTTGGACTTGGGTTTTGAAAGGACGTGGGAGTTCTTTGTGAAAAGGGGAGAACTGGTCCTTAAGCGGGGGGCGGCGTGGGGGAGCACCCAGGATGTCTGCGGGGTGGAAGTCGAGTGCGGGAGGCGTGTTGGGGCCCGTGGGCCGGGAGGGCCTGGGTCAGCGCAGCTTTGAATGTCAGGCTAAAGGGTTTGGAGTTTTCCCTGAAGCAAGAGGGGCGGGTGCTTTGGAGCTTTTCAGAGCGCGATCTGGTCAGACGTGTGGCTGTAAACACGGCTCCAGCAGCCTACAGGACAGCCTACAGGGAGGTGCGCGAGAAGCTGGGGGCAGGGCAGTCAGTTCCCCAAGCAGACTGAGTGCCTTGGGGGCAGCAACAGTCAGCCTCTTTGCCTCTGGCGTTTCCAAGCTCCTGGCAGGGGGGGGGCTGCAAACCTGCGGGCTTCCTGGTGGCAGCCTGGTGGGTGTGCACGTGTGTGCATATGTGTACATGTATGTGTGCATGCACAAGCATGTGTATGTGCGCAGGTGTGTATGTGTATACATGTGTATGTGTGCGTGTGTGTCTGTATATGTGCATGTGTGCATGTGCATGTGTGCGCACATGCATGTATGTGTGAGCGTGCATGTGTGTATGTATGTGTGCGTATGTGCATGTATATGTGCATATGTGCATGTGCATGTGTGTATGTGTACCTGCATGCATGCATTGTGTACATGTGCATGTGTATATGTGTGCATGTGTGTATGTCCTATGTATATGTGTATATATGTGCGTGCATGCATGTGTGTGTTTGTGCATGTGTGTGCAATGGGGGGGAAGGGATCAGGCAGGGTCCCGGCTGACTAGCCTCAGAAGGGCTGTCCAGGTGCCATGATGTTTGCAGGGCAGGTGCCCCTTCACCTGGTCAGGCCTTAGTATTTGGGTCCGAAGCAGGAAAGGAAGCGGCGGGAAGGGGAAACCACAGCTGGGCATGGCTTTGAATGCCATGCTTCAGGGTCAGATCCATAGGAAGGTGTGGCAAGGTCTCATCTGTGTCCCAGAAGGACCGGTGGTGGCAGGGAGGGTAGTGCGGAGAGGAAAGGAGATGTGGACTCGGACCCAATGGCATGCAGCAGGCTTTGGAGGAAGAGGAAACCAGTGAGGCTAGAGTAACCAGGCAGGTCTTCCTGGAGGATTCCCCAGGGGGAGGGTATGCCAGGCAGGGGACAGCACAGCAAAGGAAGAGAGGTTAGAGCAAGCATGTCAAACTCGTGGCCCGCGGGCCGAATGCCTCGTTTATTTGGCCTGTGTTAGCCTTTGAGTTTGACAAGCTTGGGTCAGAGTGAGGTGTGGCTAAGGACGAGTGAGATGCCTGCCTTTCTGCTCTCTCCTCCCCTCCTTGCTGGGCCCTCTGAGCAGGAGGGAGACTGCTCCGAGACGGAGCGCAGCTGCCTTCCTGGGTGCCTGTGGCTGAGGGAGGGGTGGGCTGGGTGCAGCCTGGAAAGGTCCTTCCATTGTGTGTGAGGCCAGGCCGGGGCCGCGGAGGCGCATCCATGGAGCCCTTTGTTTGTGAGTCACCCACTCAGCGCTCAGGCGACCTCCAGCGCCCCGTGGGCCTTGGACTCGAGGCTGTGCCGCAGACAGGCTGTTCTGCCTCTGCTGGTCTGATGTCAGAGCTGAGGGAGGGGCATGGCAGGGGCAGGGGTGGACACTGGTGGCCTTCGAGGCTGGCTGAAGGCTGACAAATTGCCTTGAGGCTCAACAAACCTCCAACTCGTAAAAACCTTTAGTAATCTGATCCACAGACTGATGGATGGAACCTTCTAGCACCCGAGAATCCCAGAATAATGGAGTCATTTTAGGATCATAAACCTTTCGTAATAGATCCTGTGGAAGCCACAGACTCCTGTAGGATAGCAGAATCCAAAGTCACCGACTTTTTAAATACCTTCCTTCTAAGGAGTGGCGAAGATAAAATGAAGTATTATATGGCAAGCACAGAGGCCAGTCCTGGCATGTAAACACTCTCTAAGTGTCCGTTATTGTTTCGGTTTTGAGGAAAGTCAGGCCCAGAGAGGTGAAGTGACTTGCCCAGGGACACACAGCTAAGGAATCAATGGCATAGCACGGCAAGGCCTGGAGGCAACCCAGGTGGGCTGAGCCCTCTGCTGCGGGATCCCCGGATCCCCCTGTAGCTGAGCCAGCTGGTTCTGTGTCTGAAATAAGATCTCTGAGCAAGAGGCTCATTGATAGGGGCGAGCGTGGGCGCAGGGAAGAGGGGGGCTCCGGGCCTTTGAGCTAGTCCTGGCTCTCTGAGCCAGTCCCGTGCCATACGGGGAAGTCATCCTGGGCTGGTATTCCCCGCCCTGCTTCCCCTCCGGGGGAGCATATGGCAGGCTCTGAAGTCGGCTCCTGGTGCTCAGGTCCTAGCTGTGTGTTCCTAGGCCAATGACATCACCCCTCCGAGCCATTTCCTCCTCCGCGCACTGAGCAGGACAAGGTCCCAGGAGCGCGCGGGGGAGCGGAATGAGCTAATGCTCTCCGGGGTGCCCGGCCCGGCTGCCGCAGGGGTCAGAGATTCGGGGCAAGTCCCGTCACCCGCACGCACCTCCTATTCCTCAGCTGCAAAACAGGACACAACAGCAACTCTCAGAGTAGTCGGGTTAGTGCAAGCGGAGCCCTTGGACCAGGGCCTGGCGGGGGGCGGGGCTCAGGAGGTGCCCGGCTCTCATTGCTGTGCTGGGAGGCCCCGTCGTGGTGAGCAGTGGTGAGCAGTGGTCAGCGAGGAGCCCGGGAAGAGTGAATGTGAGTGAGTGTGCGCGCAGGTACGTGCCCGAGTGCCAGTGATGGTGCGTATCCAGAGCAGAGTCTGCTGCCACCACTGAGCCGCGTGCCCAGAATAGCTGCTGCGCCCGGCAGCCTCCCTGGGGACTGGGGTGTAATGAGTGTTTATGGAGCCCCCCCGCCAGGCCGCCGCGAGAGGCGCGAGGAGCCAGCTTCCAGCCAGGCAGGGCTGGGAGCCCAGTGTTATTATGTTAACAAGCACCAGGGTGATGATTACTATTAACGAGATTATTCGCCAGGCGGCCTTCCCCTCTCCCCGCCGCCTCGTCTGTCCTTCTTGGTCTCTGTCTTGGGGGAAGGGGAGCGGATTCCTTGGGGCCAGGCATGGAGCAGAGCCCTCCGCATCCTTGTCGCACTGCATCTTTCCAAGCCCCCAGGTTAGGTGTCGGCACCCCCCTTTACAGATGGGAAAACTGAGGCTCAGTGAGAGTGGCCTGGGATCCCCTTATGCCTGTCTGAGCCCAGCGCACACGTGTTCTCATTGCTCCTTAGCGTTATCTGCAAACGCTCACAGTGGAGGGAGCCCCGACCGGCAGTGCCCGTGGACTAACATTTCCGCCGTCGCAGCAACCCCATCCGCAGTGGGAAGCAGGCCCGGAGCAGCTGCGTAACTTAGCATCCGTGTTACAGTGCCTCCTGCCTCCAGCGGCCCCCTGTCCTCCCAGCGGACGAGATGAGGGTGCAGTTCCGAACACCGTTCTCCCATCGCCGTCTGAGCTGAGGGCTCTGTGCCTGGGGCCTGTGGCTAGCTTCCTTCTTGTCCCTTGTCCCCCACTGGCCCCTCAGTCAGGCCTACTTCTGAGCACAGACTTGTAGTCTGTGCTCAGCCATGCCATGCAAAGCTGAGGCAGGCACCTACCCATTTACGCTGCAAACATTGTTCTGACCCTCTTGGCTCCAAACATCAGCCTCTTTGGATACACTCTGAGAAGTCAGGTTCACTCACTTTAACTTTCACTGTGCCAGCTAGTGTGCGTCCAGCATTGTGCCAGCTAGTGTGTGTCCAGGACTGTGCCAGCTAGTGTGTGTCCAGCATTGTGCCAGCTAGTGTGCATCCAGCATTGTGCCAGCTAGTGTGCGTCTAGCATTGTGCCAGCTAGTGTGCATCCAGCATTGTGCCAGCTAGTGTGTGTCCAGGACTGTGCCAGCTGGTGTATGTCTAGGACTGTGCCAGCTAGTGTGCGTCCAGGACTATGTCAGCTAGTGTGTGTCCAGGGCTGTGCCAGCCTTGTGGGCACATGATGAGAGAGACAGACCCTACTCATGGAGTTTTCAGTCTCTGGACAGATCAGCGCAGGGGTTACAGTGGTACTGAACACCCCAAGGGCAGGACAGAGGCCTGGAGTGTGGAATGGACCTGCCACAGGGGAGGGCTGCACTGGACTTGGGGCTACAGAGATCCTGGAGCAGAGGGTGCATCAGGAGAGACCTCTCTCAGGAAGTGACATTAGGATGAGACATAGAGGCTGAGCAGGAGCTGGGCAGTCACAGGGAGCGAGAGCATTTCCGGCAGAGAGAGTCGCATCTGTGGGGCGAGATCCCCACAGAGGCCTTGTCGCCTGCTCAGCCAGCACCCAACACACAGGTGCCACCCTGGTGCAGTCATCATTCACTCAATACTCATTTATCAATCAAAAACTTCTAATGTGGGGAGTTCACGTTCTCATTCACTTCTTTATTCTATACTAGAGGCCCAGTGCACGAAATTTGTGCACTCAGCAGGGGTGAGGGGATGGGGGAGTAGGGGGTCTCTCAGCCTGGCCTGAGCCCTCTCGCAGTCTGGGAGCCCTTGGGGGATGTCTGACTGCCACAGAGATGGGAGAGGCTCCCACCACTGCTGCTGCACTCTCCATCCGTGAGCTGGCTCAGGGCTTCTGACTGAGTGGTGCTCCCCCTGTGGGAGTGCACTGACCACCAGGAGGCAGCTCCTGGGTTGAGACTCTGCCCCCCGGTGGTCAGTGAGTGTCATAGTGACCAGTCGTTTCTCTGTTTGCTAATTTGTATATTAGCCTTTTATTATATAGACTAGAAGCCCGGTGCACAAAAAATTTGTGCACTGGGGAAGGGTTGTTCCTCAGCTCAGCCTGCGCTCTCTTGCAGTCTGGGACCCCTTGGAGGATGTTCACCTTCTGGCTTAGGCCCGCTCCCCGGGGTATCAAGCCTAAGCTGGCAGTCAGATATCACTCTGGCAGCCCAGGAGCCCTCCGGGGGATGTCCCTTGCCAGTAGGGTCAGCTGGTTTGCCCTGAAGAGTGTCCCAGATCAGGGTGGGGGGTTATGCTGGGGTGCCTGGCCAGCCTGGGTGAGGGGCTGAGGGCTGTTTGCAGGCTGGTCAAGTCCCCCCAGTGGGGACCCTCACCCCATAGGGGTGTGGCCAGCCTGGTGAGGGGCTGATGGCTGTTTGCAGGCTGGTCATACCCTCTTCAAGGTGGAGGTCCCCACTGAGATGGCTGGCCAGCCTGGGTGAGGGACTGAGGGCTGTTTTTAGGCTGGCCACAACCCCTTCAGGGTAGGGATCTATACTGAGGTTCCTGGCCAGCCTGGGTGAAGGGTTGAGGGCCATTATCTGGCTGGCCATGGCTGTGGGCTAGAAGCAGGTATATGGAATTTATTAACTTATACAATTGAAACTTTGTTGCCTTGAGTGGAGCTCAGGGCCCAAAGGGCAGGTGGGAATCTTGGCTTCCTCCATCTCTGGGGCAATGCAAGCCTCCTGCCTCGCTATAGCTCCCTGGCTGCCACGATCTTTGTGATGGAGTGAGGGTTAATGTGCATATTACTCTTTTATTAGATAGGATTATTATATAGATCACCCAATGCCCATCCCATTTCAGGCTTGGTGTTGGGCAGGGGGACACTGAAATGAATCAGTTGTGCTCTCTGCCCTGAGTTACTCCTAATCTAGTATGGATGATGGACCCTTACCTACAATACCATGTGATCAGTGGGCACAGACTCTTAATCCAGGCTGGAGCAGTGGTGGTCAGGAAGGCTTCGCAGAACCAAAGGTAGAAAGGAGGGTGGGCAAAGGAGCTCAGCACGTACGTAGATATGAAGACCCAGAACAAGGCTGGCTGTAAAGGTGCTGCAGAGACCGCGGCTGTCCCCTAATATCCCTTCTCCCTTCAACACTAATGAGACATGGCTGCGTGGAAGAAAGACTACATTTCCCAGCCTCCCTTGAATCTGGGTGGACCATGTGACTAATGTGGCCAATAGGATAGGAGTAGACATATTGTAGGCAGTTTCAGGGTTGTTTCCTGTAGTGGTGAGCCCTTTCTCTACCTTTACTCTTCCCATTTCCTAGAAGGTGAACAGGGTCCCCTTTTGGGACATGTGAACGAGGGCAAAGCCTGGGAATTATAGAGCAACAGGACGGAGGAACCTGCCACTGGAGGGTTTATGTGTGAATTATTTTATGAGGGACAAGCAAACTGTCTTATTTCAGTCAGTGCTATTTGAAGTCTGCTTTAGGAGCTAAACCTTTATGGAGCTAATAGCAAGGCTAAGAACTATTATCCTCTAGGGCACCGGAAGCTGTTAGAGTCCTGGGGGTGGGGGTGGGGAGTCAGATTTGCATTTTTGGGAGATCTGTGTGGCAGCAGACTGCAGGGTCAGGATGGGTTGGAGGGGAGAGAGACAGGAGGCGGGAAGACCAGAGAGGCGGTTGGTGTCTTAGAAGGGGGCAGAGACCTCCAGGCCCGACCCCAGCAGGCCTGCTCTGTGTGTTCCTGCGGACGGAGGGAGGGCCATGTTCCTCGCTCAGCCTGGAAAGCAGGCCCCTGGAACCTGGCCTTCAGCTGCAGGAGCCCTAGGAGCCCTCTAGGGAGGGTTGGTGGTGCAGGGCTGAGGGTGGGAGGGAGAGGGCTTGAGGAGGAGTGAGAGGTGGTGGGAAGTGCCTATGGTGGGCGGGGCCGGGGTGGGGATGGAGATGGGGCAAGGACCCAGCAGGGGAAGAATGAGGGGGACTGTGCTGGCCAGTAGCAGAGACCCAACCAGAACTGGTGAAAGGGGGACTGGCTGAGCTCTGGGAAGGACACCGCAGACTGGAGACTCAAAGTTATTGAGCTGCCATTCTCTCCACAACGCCTCCCTATTAACTCATTCTCTTCCACGCAGGTCAGCATTCCCCCAGGCTCGGGGCAGGAGGTCGGCCTGGCCAAAGGCAGCTTAGGG
The DNA here is from genome assembly GCA_004026665.1 of Murina feae. NCBI lineage: Eukaryota > Metazoa > Chordata > Mammalia > Chiroptera > Vespertilionidae > Murina > Murina feae. The sequence continues at coordinate 25,832 of PVJC01003457.1, forward strand.
TCCCATCCTTTTAGCTCCACTGAGAACCTGTTTCTTCCAGCAGCCACATGTGAGACCCAGGGAAGGAGACCTGGCTGGGGTTACCTGCTCACCCACAGCCGGTTGCCGTGGAATGACTGGGGCTGGGGGTGGGAAGGCCTAATGTGGGGAGAGACTGAGATATAACCTTTCTGTGCCTCTCCTCCAGCAGCGAGCTCACTTCAAATGCACCCCAATCCCCCTGCTCTGTCTCTGGGCTCCTAGTGTCTTATTTAATTGTTAGGAGAGAATGCATCAAACCAATACCTATGAGAGGTGATGGGCTGAGAAATGCCAAGCTCCTTGTCCTAAAGCACTTTGTCACTTCCTCTCAGAAGCCCTCCTTGATTTCTCCCCAGTCTGGCAGAGCTGGTGGCTCCCTCCTCCGGTCCCTGTGTTCCCGCTCTTGGCCTCTGTCTGGGCACAGCTCACCCTGTGCTCCAGCGAGGGACCCACACACCAGTGTTCCTTTAGGCTGTGAGCCTTTTGAAGGCCGTCACTGACCTCTCTTAGTTAGCACCTGTCCCCCAAGTCTTGGTCCTGCCAACTCTTGGGTGTCTGCATGTGTCTCTGTATATGTTTCCGTGTGAAGACATGTTTGTGTGTGTGTCTGTGGTTATGGATGCTGTGTCTATGCATATATGTTCACCTATATGTGTATGAGACTGTGGATGTGTGTCTGTGTGGAGATTTTATAGGGTATTTTTTGTGTCTGCCTCAGTGTAACTGTGTATATAGGATGGTCTGGGAGCCCCTCCCTCTGGGGCTTGGTAACACACAAATACACACACAGACACACACAGAAGTATAGGTACATGCAAACGCAGACACCCAGTTGAACAAATACATAGACACAAATATACAGAAACAGACATACTAGTTACACACGCACGCACACACGCGTGTTTGGAGACCTTCTGTGACCCTGCCTAGGGCTGGCCCTGCATGGGGCTACCCGGCTGCCCTCGGCTGCCCTTGGAAGGAAGGCTGGGAGCCCTTGTCTGGGGCAGGCTGGCTGGAACGGGTTCCTGGGGCTTCCCCTCCGCAGACCAGACTGTTTTCTCTGCCAGGGCAGTGGCAGGAAGCCAGCCCCACCCTGTGCCTTCCATTCCCACCCATGTGACCACACCTCTGACAGCAGGACAGCAGGCCCGCCCTACAGGGTCATAGTTCTGGAAGACACAGAGACAGTGGGGCCTTGGAAGAGGAATTCTCACTCTTTCTTTTCAGGCAACACACCTCAAGCACCACAGCCTCTTGTTACAGCATCGAGAACCACCATGATGGTATCTACCTTATTCTATCTGAGGTGCAGGGTCCTGGGTCAGGCTGCAGGGGACACCCACAGGGTGGAGGAAGGCCCGTTGTTCATTAGGCGAGCCCTGATTTACTACTAAAGTGTATTCGCTGATGCATTCCCAGTTCTTGGCACAGTGCCTGGCACATAGTAGGGGCTCAGTAAATGTCTATGGAATGAGTTCAGGAAGGAGGCTATTATTAGCTCCACCTTACAGACATGGACACGGAGGTTCAGAGGGGCAGTTTGCCCAAGATTGCACAGCAACCGAGAGGCAGAGACAGGATTTGAACCCAGGAGTCCTCAGCTTATCAAACCCCAGCTGGTCCCGCTGTTCATCCAGGTTTACGCCAGCTGAACCAAGTAAATTCTGAGCTCGTGGCCTGGGGCCCCGGAGGTCCTCCATGCACATTTTCACTACTTGTTCTGAGGTTCAGGTTCTGCATCTGGACAACAATGGGTTTGATAAGCTATCAGGCATAAAGGTACAAAATTTAGTTCATAAGAAATGCAACTTAAAACAAACACCCCACTGACCTGCATTTGTATTTTGAGCCCACATTTCACTGAGCGTAGCAAAAATGTGATCTGTTATTTGGGGACCTCTTCCCTGGGCCTTGTGTCTAGGTTGGGGAGAGAGGGCAGAGGGGTTTTTGTAGTGGCAGGAGCTGGGGCTGGCGCTATGCCCTCTGGTTGCCCTTACTCCCCTCTGGACCCCACTGAGATGCCCTCCTCCCCGCCTGGCCTTTGAGCCGCCCTCAGATGTCACAGCTACGCTGCCCTTTGTTCCTATCTCGAGCCTCGAAGCTCCGGCTCTCCTCCTGGGTGCACAGGGATTGTTCTAGCCTTCAAGTCCAGCTCCAGCACTTCCTTAGCAAGCCCCGGAACCTCAGTTTTCTAATCTAGAAAATGGGAATAGGCTTGTTTGTCAAGTAAACAAACTGATCCACACAGAATCCTTAGAAGAGCACCTGGCACATTGTAACTGCTCAGTAAACGCCGTTTTAGCTGTTACTGTTCCCTGATCTGTTCCTGGGGGCGTGGCTCAGGGCAGGAGTGCGGGCAGGGCCCCTTGTCTCAGGTCACCTCCATGCCTGCCTCCTCCTTCTGACAAAGGAAGACAGACAGGCTGGGGACTGTCCTCTGTGTGTGTGTCTTGGGGTGGGGGTGGGGTGAGGTGGGAGGAGGAGGGGGTTGTGCCCATGTGCCCTTCTCTGCAGCCAGTTGGTGACAGCTTTCTCTCTGGAGGGGGCCTCCTGGCTACGTCTGCCACCCCATCCGGCCAGCACTGCTGCAGGGAGCTTTCTGCGGTACTAGCTGAGCCTGTCCCCTCCTGTCCTGGGCACCCCAACACCCACTGGATCCCAACCAGATGCCTTAGTTTGATCTTCAAGATGCCTCCCCACCCCCAAGCCCCAGCCTGACCTGCTCCCTTACCTCCTGTGACTCTTTGCTCAGTGCCCCTCCTGCGGCTCCAGGAGCCGCCTCCTTCCAGACCGCACACCTGGGCTCGTACTGCTTCCTGCCTGGACCGCCCTCTCCTCCAGCTGCACGTGAAATGCAGCCTCTCTTCGAGATCCAGCTGCATGGCTGGCCTTGGCCCGAGGTGGTGTGCGCAGCCGGGGCCAGGCTGCTCAGCTGTGGGAGGGACAGGGGTCCAGGCAGGTCCCTCCCTCCAGGAAGATGCTCAGGGAAAGTGGGGAGAAGAGGAGGACCAGGTGGGCAGCGGGGCTGGTTGGCAGGTGGCTGGGTGCAGGAGAGCCATATAGTCAGTGAGTGAGAGTCCAGCTTTCTTCTTAGCTGGTGACCTTAGTCGAGTGACTTCACCTCCCGGGAGCTCTGCACTTCCTCTGTGAAACAGAGGTGGCAGCAGTTGCTACCTCACAGGAGTGTCACGGGGATAGGATCCTCATTTCACGCACAGACGGCGCCTGGCGTAAGCAAGTGCTCAACACGCATCGGTCTTATTATTAGAGCAGCCTGTGGGGGCGTGACGGGCACACGTCAGGATGTCGGACCCACAGGTGCTGGGCACCAGGCAGGCAACCAACGCCAGAAAGCAAAGGAAGAGTGACAGCGTCTGCTGCGCGAGGACTGTCGGTGAGTCAGGGTGGGGCATCTCCACGACTTACGTACACGCTCTGCACCACAACGCAGACGCACGAGTAGTAACTCATGGCCCCGGTCCTGGATTGTGTCCCCCAGAAAGGCATGTTCGAGTCCCGACCCCTGCTGACCGTGAATGTGACCTCATTTGGAAATAAGGTCTTTGCAGACGTAACCAAGTTAAAATGAGGCCGTGATCGATCAGGACGGGCCCAGCTCCGATGACGGGTGTCCCTGTAAGTGGGGAACGCAGATGCTCACACAGGGACGATGGCCGAGTGAAGGCGGAGGCAGAGGTGGGGTGATGCTGCCTCAGCCAAGGAGGGCCAGGCATTGCTGGTGTCCATGGGAAGCCGGGGGAGGGAGGGAAGAGGCATGGAATAGTCCCCTGCTGAGCGCCAAGAAGGAACCAACCCCCGGACACCTTGATTTCCGACTCCAGCCCCCAGAACTGTGTGAGAATGAAGAGGTGTCCTTTGAAGTCATCAAGTTTGTAGTCGCATGTGCAGCAGCCCAGCAAGGGACGCAGCCCACGTCACTGATGAGGAAACGGAAGCTCACAGGCGCGGCGGGCGAGCAGCCGGGTCAGGGATGGAGCTTTGCTCCCCAGCCCCTGCTCCTGGCCAGCGTGTCGGCCTGGCTGCCTCGCCTGGTGGTTATGTGTGCGCAGGAGGCACAGCATCGGTCTCTGTGCGGCAGAGGCGGGGGCTGCTCATGTGTGCGTGCTGAGGGCGGACAAGGGGGTCCAGTGGCCCGAGAGTCACCTCGGAGGCATCAGGCCCCGAACGGTCAAGGCCCAGCTCTTGCAGCGTCCAGGGGCGTCCATCTGGCCTCAGAGCCCTGGCTGAAGCCGGCCCATGTTTTTAGATGATTCAGGTTCCAAGGCCAACCCTACTTCTCACCAGCCCCGTGACCCTGGGCAGCGACCTCAGCTCCCTGTGCCACGCTTTCCCGTCTGGAAGATGGGCATGAGGCTCTGGCTGGGGTGGCAGAGCTGGAGACAAAGGGCCATTGTTGCTGGCGCTGGGAGCTGACGGACTGACGCAGGGTGGGCTGCCCCCGGGATGATGTAGGACAAGTGACCCTGGATTCCCTCTGGGAAACAGGAAGCGCGTGCTGCCCAGGTCGCCACCCTGGCCACAGGAAACAGCCCCCCCACTCCCTGTCCCAGCCCTGTCCTGTCAACAGCCCAGCCTGCTTCTGAGAGTGACTGTCAGAGCCGCTGGGGCCCAGAGGAGAGGGGACATGCCCCAGGTCACACGGCACCAGGCAGGCAGAAGCAGAAGCCGGACTGTGACTCTAAGCTCAGCAGTGGGAACAGACACCGGCCTCTGACTTCCTGTCAGGCTCACTGTGTACCTGACACAGAGCAGCTTGCTCAACCCTCACAACCCTGTGGGGCAGACACCATGATTACCCCTATTTTACAGATGAAGAAACTGAGGCTCCGGGCTGTCAAATAAGCTGCCCCAGGTCCCACAGCTGGTCGGTGGTGGATCTGGCTCAATTCTCCTGCTTAGAAATGGGGAAGTTGAGGCCTGGAGCTGTGACGGGCCGCGTCCCAGACCACACATGTCAGTGGCCAGCTGTGCTCATCTGCATCTCTACTCACAGGACCCAGGCTCTCTTCACGGCGGCCATGTGCCCACCTTAAAGAACCGGAACTGCTTTTCCCATTCTCCCTAGAATGTTACGGTGCCACGTGACACGTTCTGGCCCAGGAAATGTAAGCAGATTCGCTCTGTGGGTTTCAGATGAGTCTTTAAAGGGAGGTCATGGCTTTCAGCTCCGCCCCGTCCCTTTCTTTCTGCCGAGAGCATGGAGCAGATGCTGGAGCAGGAGCAGCCACTTTGTGATCCTGAGGCCCTCAGCCTGCAGATAAAGCCACGTGCAGAGGACGGCTGAGGGGGGCGCGGGGAGGGGCCCGGTGGCATCGGGTGGATCTCTCTCAGCCGGTCTGCCTTCCTCCGAACCCTAGTTAGAGGAGAAGAAAAACACCCCTCTTTCATTTAAGCCCCCATTCAGTTTGGGGACTTGCAGCTACTTTGGACTCATTTGTGTCTAGATTCTCAGAGTCTTAAATTCCAATCCAGCTGGTGTTGGGAGGACGTTGAGGAGACAGCTCGTTTGGGGGTTTTCATATTTTGTGCTGCATGTGTGCTTTAGGAGATCTGCAAAACTATTGAACATATGATCATATGAATGTATGTGTATGTGAACATAGTATGTATATGAATGTATGTGTACATAGCATGTATATGAATGTATGTGTATATGAACATAGTATGTATATGAATGTATGTGTACATAGTATGTATATGGATGTATGTGTATATGAACATAGCATATATATGAATGTATGTGTATATATATGTGAGTACCCCATTTCCTTGCTTTAAAAAAAGCAGCTCTGTTTTTCCACTGCAAAAAAATAAAAAATCTAAAAGCCACCATCTCCTCAAATTCATTTAGTTAAAGGTGGGAAAACGGAGGCTCAGCCAGACGCTGGCTGACGCAAGCTGAGGACAGCAGGAGTGGGAATAAGGGGACCCCTAGCCCCTTGTGTGGAGGAAGGAGCTGGCGGGCAGGAGTCGTCCCTCTCAGGTTGCGCAGCCCGGAGAGCACAGCGGAGCCTCGTGCCCTGGACGGAAGGAGCACCTGACCCAGAAGGAAAGCGGGAGCAGGTGACACGAGAGGAGAAGTCCCATCTGTATGTCTAGGCCCCGGGCTGGGGTGGATGTATGAGACCAACACGGCCCCTGCTTCAAAGAGCAGCTGAAAAGTGGGCAGACACAGGATGCCCAGGCGAGAGGGCCCGGCACCACCTCCCAAGAGAGAGTGGGCAGGTGGGAGGGGCCTTGGCTGAGGTGGGACACAGCAGGAGGGCTCCTGCTCCTGCTCCTGCCCCGCCAGGGCCTTGCTGTGAGGCCTAAGGCAGCCTGTGCCTTCTCTGGTCCCTGGAGCGGGTGGGGGAGTGCTCCCACCCGGGCGCTTCGCTCTCCGGCATCCAGGGGGGCCCTCGTCACAGGAAGGACACCATGTTGTAATGCACCGTGTGTTTCTCCGCTGCTTTTATGCGTCTCTCTTCCTTTTCAGCCAGAGGCACCCAGGGTCTTTGAGAGGAAGAGGATCAGGATCAGGAACACAAAGCTGAATTGACGTTCAGCTTTTCACGGCTGAGGAGCCTGCAGTCCTTGGACCGAGAATCTTCTTGAAAGCCAGGCTTTGTTGAGAGGCGGGAGGCTTTCTGAGTCCCAACGTCCTCTTCGCACATCAAGAGCCCAGCCCTGGCTGCCTCCGAGATCACAAGAGGAGACGAAGAGGGGAGAGCCCCTAGGCATGAGAGGAAGCCGGCTGGCCCTCACAGGGGCCTGGTGAGGAGGGACCGGGGTGAGGACATGGCCTGGGACCCCAGGAGTGGGACGAGACTAGACCTCAGAGACCAGGACATCAGTGCTGATGGTCCACGTGGCCACTTACCAAGGTGAGCTCGTGGGGTGGAACCTGACATTGGTGGGAGGGAGTGCCTGCTTAGGTGGGGCCGAGCCGGCATTGCTGGGTCCCCATGACCTGTGTGGGTGACCAGGAGGCCCAGAATTCCAACTCCCAGGGTTCAAGAGACCAGCAGAGAAGGGCACTATGTGGCCAGGGACAGGGGGGAGTCCCTGGACTAGGGGAGTCTCACCTGGTGAGTCACATAGATGGGAGACCCCCTCCCCCCACTTCCAGGAAGCTCGGCCCGCTTCTCCACATCTACCTACCCCATGGCCATATTCGGAGGAGAAGTGGGAAGTGGAACCCTTGAGTACTGAGCAGTCACTCCAAAGCAACTGAATTGCCTCCCGAGAGACCACATGAAGCTGGAGGGGGGAGTCATATTTAATGACAATGAACTTGCCAGGTAACAGTCCCTCGCCCCACCTCCGCCCTCAGCGGGAGGGATGTTGGAGTGTCTGTGAGAAGTCAGAAAGCGGCCTTTACTCTTCCTTTGTGCATCTGAGTCTCGTGTGCAGTTTTGAGCTTGGACATCAAGAGAAGGGCCCGTCCATCTTTACGTGTGTTCTTTCCTCTCCCTGGGCAGGTTTTGTCTTGTCAGGTATGTGGACAGAGGCTGGCGTGGGGGCAGGCGGCACACAGCTGGTAACTCCCAGACCTTCAGGAAGTGCCACACACGTCTTATTTGAGAGTATCAAGGATGAACTCCCCTCTTTGGGGCGCTCTGAGAGGTTAAACAATTTGCCCAAGGACACACAGCGAACTGATGACAGAGCTGGGATCTGAACTTGGGTCTTCAGGTCCCTGAAGCCATGTGCCTCTCACTCACACAGGCTCTGCGAAAGCGCCACAGCCATGTGATAGATAGCGGTGGTTACAAGGCCATGATCTTCTCGGGGACCTCCCAGCATCAGCCAGGAGACATCCGTGGTGATCCGTCAGGGGCCGCGTGGGAGCTGCTGCTGGCTCCCAGGGGTGTCACGGCCGTGGCTTCCAGCCATCACTCTTCCTGCGGCGCATTAGGGCGCCGGATGAAAAGCCTCAAATACACCTGTGCCGCGCAGCAAACACTCATGCATCTTGCTCCAATTAGGATGTTGGAAGAGAAGAGAACCTAATTGTCCCACAATTGCCTTTATTTATCAAACTCGGAATGAAGTGTGATGATGAAGTGTCTTAGGAGAGCTCGGTGGAGGCGAGATGGTCCAGGCTCTGACCGGCAGCTCAGCCACTGCAGGACACAAGGCCAAGCTGTGCGGCATCTGGGGGGAGCCTCCTGGGGCCGCGGACGAGCAGGGCGCGGTCTGGCTCCTGCCTTGTTTCTCGCTTGCAGGGAGCTTTGAGTTTGTCTCTTCCCCGTCCTGGGTCTTAGCTTCTTCCTCTGGAAAATGGGGAAGGAAGGAAACAGGAGACTCATCAGCAGACTCCTCCTCTGTGATGGATGCTGTGTCCAGACTTTTCACATATGCTGTGAAATCCCTTCCTATCTCACAGAAGGCCGCCTCCTCCAGGAAGCCCTCCCAGAGCCCCCAGGTTGGGTCAGATGACCCTCTTTATACTTCCATTCTATGGATTTTGATGGGGTCTTTACTGTCCTCGGGGTTGAATGATCCATCTCTTTGCTTGCACTCTGAGCTCTGCAGAGACCAAGAAAAAATTGTGGTTTTTTTGTTTTTTTTTGGTAATCCTCACCCAAGGATCTTTTTCCATTGATTTTTAGAGAGAGCGGAAGCGAAGGGTAGAGACAGAAAGAGAAGCATTGTTGTGAGAAAGACACATCGGTTGGTTACCTTCCTCATGTGCTCTGATCAGGCCAGGGATCAAGCTTGCAACTGAAGTGCGTGCCCTTGACCAGAATCCAACCCGGGACCTTTCAGTCCACAGGCCAATGATCTGTCCATTGAGCCAAACCAGCTAGGGCGAGGCTAAGACAGATCTTGACTCATGTTAGCCTTCCTAGCACCTGCAACCCTGGAACAGACCTCCAGTAGATTCTCCATAAATGTTTGATGAATCAATGAGTGACAGATAAGAAATTTAGGCTCATGGGGTATCCGTAACTTGCCCAAGGACACTCAGTTGATAATTCTTAGAGCCAGGAATCAATGTCCTGAGGGGACCCTCAATCAAAGGATGAGGGGCAGGTGAGGAGGGATAGTAAGCCATGGGGAATGGCCTGCGCAAAGGCTTGCAGCTGAAGGAGGGCTTGGCTCTGCTGGGATGACTTGTCTCTGTCCAGGAGGCACTGGAAGCTGCAGGAGGACCTTGCGGCCCTGGGCTGGCCCCGCCCCAGCGGCTGAGCCAGCTGCTCACTGTCAGCTCTGAACCTGCAAGCTCCTGAGGCTCCTGGGTCACCGACGCATCCTGCCAGATCCAGTGGCACGAGGAGGAAGGAAGCAATCCTGGTTTGCTCAGTTTCCGCTGGTCCTTCCATAGTCCCTGTGCTGGCTCCCAGGACCAATGGCACGAGACAGCTTTGCACAGCAGGGTGGAGGGAAGGGGCACAGGCTGCTTTTCCAACCCGGGGTTCCTTTGCAGCCACATGTTGGCTGCTGCCTGGCCACGCCCCGGGATTCCTGGACATGGCTGAGCTGGCCAGAAGGACACAGGAGGGCGTGGCATTTGTTGAGGACTTACGGGGGTGGGGTGTGGGGTGGGGAGGTGGGGGGAGAAGTACAGACGGTGCTGGGCACTTTCATACATGCTTTCCTCATTCAGTGCAGCCTGCAGTGGTGCTGTTATCCCCATTTTGTAGCTGAGAAGGCTGATGCTCAGGTGGGTTAGGAAGCTGACCCAACATATAGCTCATGAAAAGCAAGCCCAGGACGGTCTGAGTCCGCCGTGCCAGGCTGCCTTTCACCTCACCTCAACTTCTTAACAGACCAGCTGTCTCTCTGGCAGGGTAAGGCCTGCACAAGAGGGCAGGTGGGCACATGCCCTTCCAGCCAGGTGACAGGGAGCCCAGGGCACATGAACTAGGGAGCAGGAATGAGGGCCTGGAGGAGAGTGGTGGGAAAGTTCAGGCTGCTCAGCCAGGTCTGACCTTGAGTGCCTCGGACTGAATGTTCTTCAGAGAGACAATAGTACTGCTGATGATCCTTTATATTTTAATATACATATACTAGGGGCCCGGTGCACAAAGATTTGTGCACTCAGGAGGCATCCCTTAGCCTCGCCTGTGCCCTCTTGCAGTCTGGGACCCCTCAGGGCTGTCCACCTGCTGGCATGCCTGGCCAGCCTGGGTGAGGGGCTGATGGCTGTTTGCTGGCTGGCCAAGCCCCCCAGTGGGGACCCTCACCCCATGGGAGTGTGGCCAGCTTGAGTGAGGGGCAGAGGGCCGGTTTCAGGCTGACCACAGCTCCCATTGACCCAATGTCCCAGCAAGGCTGGCTGGAATCAGGTTTCTGGGGTTTATTTATCTTCTATAATTGAAACTTTGTTGCCTTGAGCAGAGGCCCAACTAGCCCAGGCAGACAGTTTCAACTCCATCACTGGTGCAACAGAAGCCTCCTGTTTGCTCTACATCCGTGGCTGCTGGCCGCCATCTTGGCTGGGTTAATTTGCATATAGCTGCTCTGATTTGTCAGCGGGCATGGCTTGGCTGGTGGGCATGGCTTAGGTGTCTCAGAGTGATGGTTAATTTGCATAGTACTCTTTTATTAGATTAGATTTTCATCCATCCATTCATTCATCCATCCATTCATCTGTCCCCACTCCCATGAACATTTTCCATTCACCAACTGATCCATCAACTGATCCATCCACTCATCCATCCATCTACTGTCTACCCACTCTCAGGCCATTCATCGATCCATCCATCAATCCATCCATCCATCCATCTACTGTCTACCCACTCCCAGTCCATTTGTCCATCCATCCAACCATCCATCCATCCATCCATCCATCCATCCCCCCATTTACATGTCCCCATTCTCATGAACATTTTCCATTCACCAACTGATCCATCAACTGATCCATCCACCCATCCATCCATCTACTGTCTACCCACTCTCAGTCCATCCATCCATCCATCCATCCATCCATCCATCCATCCATCCATCCATCTACTGTCTACCCACTCTCAGTCCATCCATCCATTCATCGATCCATCCATCCATCCATCCATCCATCCACTGTCTACCCACTCCCAGTCCATCCATCCATCCATCCATCTATCCATCCATCCCCCCATTTACATGTTCCCATTCTCATGAACATTTTCCATTCACCTACTGATTCATCAACTGATCCATCCACCCATCCATCCATCTACTGTCTACCCACTCTCAGTCCGTCCATCCATCTATCCATCCATATACTTACACTCATCGGTTAATTCAGTGGTTCAATGAGAAGCTTCAGGGACCCAGGCTTTTCCTATATTCTTGCTCTGTGGTACTTGGAAGGTGAGGCTTTTGTTCTCCATCTTATCTCCTTATGGCTACAGCATCTCTAAACATCTCATCCTCACACATCAGTGTTCAAAGGTCAGAAGAGAGAACACCCCCTGTTTGTGTTCCTTTAATGAGGAAAGCTTTCCTGAAGGATCCCCAGTAGACATCCTCTCATGTCTCCTGGGTCAGAATCACATCACAGGGCTGGTCCCAAACCACTGTCTGGCAAGGGAAAATAACCACGATGGCTCCAAACTAAACAAGATCAGTTGCCGGGGGCCCCAGTCTCCTCCTGAGCTGCAGAAGACTGGAATATAATTTGGACTCATTTAGCAAGGGAGAAGGATAGGGGAGAGGCAGGTGGCTGATGAGTAGGCAACCGTGTCAGCCACTCCATCCATCTTTTCCATTCACTCACCATCCACACAGCCATTCATCCATCTACATAGCCCTCATTTATCCATCCATGCATTCGTTCATCTATCAAACATTTATTGATGCCCACTGTGAGCCAGTCCCTCTGCTCCCTGTCTGGTGGGAGCTCACAAGAAAAGGATCTCATTAGGGAGAAATATGGAGTTTCCCATAATACCTCTGATAATTGCTTTATTTAGTCACAGGAAGAATAATATCTGAAGATCGTGCTGTGCATTGCAGTTTGCAAAGATCTCCCAGGACCACTCCTTCATTCCGCACACGTGTCGGTGAGCATCTGCTGCACCCCAGGCCCAGCTTTTTGGTTTTACAAAGCGCTTTTTCCTATGCTTGTCAGAAAGAGCCCTTCCTCCAAAGGCAGAGACTAAACTGCAGGAATGAAGCATCTCTCGGGCCTTCCTCAGAGCCAAGGACAGACAGTCCGCCGAGGCCAGGTTTGCTGTGGGGCGGCTCCTCCTGGGGTGAGGGAGACAGGCTTTTCCAGAGACAGGGCAGGGCCTTTCTAGACCAATAGACGGCCCGTTCTCCAGAGCTGGCAATGGGTGCTGCTCAGAGCCAGGGAGGGGCCTCACAGTCCATAGCCAGGGTGCTTCTGGGCATAGCAGGATAGAACTGTCCTTTGTCCAGCACAAGGACACAGGTTTTTCTCTGCCAAACGGGGCAGTGTCCCTGGCCTGTGAGAACTGTGAGGTTGGTAGATAGATGTAAATCTGCCTTTGACTCAGACGCCCCCATTTTGGTCAGAGGCACTCCTCCCCCGCTCTTTACCTCCTGATATACTGACTGGTCTGTGTAACATCTGAGGAGCTCCAGATTCACCCCAATAGCCCATCAAAACGCATCATCCCCTGTTCCATCTCTGAGGACCCTCTCTGCTCAGAGGGGCAGCCTGTGTGAATAACAACCATTTCCTTTCACGAGTCAGCTGGAGAATGGGCCTCACCTCCCACGTGACCACATTCCAGGCCTTCCAGTTGGGAGCAAATACCTGAATGGTGTATGTGGTCTCGAGGTCATTAGGATAACATCGCGACATATTAGGACGCCAGGAATGTCAGCTCTTCAGGACACTCTTGCCTTTTATGTCCCCTTAAATCTTGGACTTGAAGTAATTGTTTTAGAGCTGCTTATCGTACATCAAGAGACAAAAGGCTAGGGCATGCATTGCATGGAGTTCTCCACACCCAGGGCCTGGGGCCTCCCCTGCGCTGTGTCTGCACCTGATGGTGGGGGTCGCCTCCCAAATTCGTTTTTGGTGATGTCACATTGATAACGTGGCATGAGCCCTGGTGGAAGTATTTACACCGTGGAAATTGACGAATGCTACCAATCCGCAGCCCTTTGCCCCCACCAAGGGCCTGTTGTTAAACGTTCACCAGCACACCCCTGGGCTCAGAGGCCTGCAGATTGAGTGGGAGAGCCTCCAGACTCTGCAGCCATGGGCGGTGGGTATTCCAGATCTTCGGATGAAAGGCTTTTCTGATGTTTCGTTTTTCTAGAGCCCCGGGCAGAGTATTTTCTCCTAGTCCCGGAGGGAGTGTTTCCTACAGCGTAGGACGAGTGTTGGCCAGAGCCGCCAGTGGAGTGGTTTCCAGGCTCGGGACCAGGGTCTCCCGGAGCCGGCACTGACGTGTTTGCCAGAGGCAAGGACGGACCCCTTTCCAGATCTAAGAGGGAGGGTTTTCTAGAGCTACGGACAGAAATGTTCCCAAACTCGGGAATAGAATCTTCCAGAGCTAGGGGTTGAGAGTGTTCTTAAGCCAGAAACAGTGCCCCACCCCCAACTTCCCAGGCCATAGTCACAGACTTTTCAGAGGTAGCAAGAAAAAACTTCAAGATGGAGGCCGACGCTCAGTTCAGAGCACCGGACAGCATCTCCTCCGGAGGCAAACGGAGCTGGTGTCTGGGCTGCTCGGTGCTTCAGGGCCTCCACAGCCACACCCAGATCCCATCCGTCCCCACTCTCCCAGACGGAGGGTGGCAGGCTCATCGCATCTCAGCCCCCCGCTGTCCGAGCCAACTCTAAAGTGGCCCACACTCCCCAGAGGCTGCGGCTGCAGGCCCTCAGGCCCTCAGGCCGGGGTGGAGGCTCACGGGTCACCTTACTTCAGTGGGGAAGGAGGTCTAAGAGCAAAGACCCCCGAGCCTCTGGCCACCTGGAGCGCTGACCTCTTCCCCTTGGTCACGTGTCCGTCACTTCTGGTGACTTGCCCACATGCCCTAAGCAAATCGCAGTGAACAGACCCGGATGTTGGAACGAAGGGCACCAGCATGGTCGGGTCCCGGTGAGGGTCCTTGGGCAGCCCCTTACCCATCTGGGCTTCAGTTTTCTTATTGAACGAATGGCAGCAGCACAGCGCATCCTGCGCCTGCGTGGGAAGCTCCCAGCAGGGTCCCCAGGAAGCAGGAGCCTCTGATAAATGTAAGACACAATGAGGGCAGCGAGCAGAAACAGCACTGCGTGTCCCGGGAGCCCTCACTTCCTCCTCTGACCCTCAGCTTTCCGCAGTTAACGGGGCTAAAAGAGGCGGTGGCAGTGCGTGTCCACACAGGCTCCGCCACGCGTTAACATCCTAGGAACGGAACCTTGGCCTTCAGATTGCTGCCCCAAAGCCCGGCCTCTGTGCAGGGAGAGCGGAATCATTGCTCGGTGTCTGGAATGACATCCATCAGCTTCTTGTGGGGGGTGAGGTGAGGTTCTCGTGGTGTAAATATGGTGACCTAGGAGCGGAAGACACCTCCTGGCTAATCAATCCTCCTCCCTCGAGACGTCCCGGACATCTCTGTGCACGAAGATGAAAAATAAACGGGAAGTTAAAGGGGAAGAGGGAGCGGAGAAGGCTGCCTCCCTGTCTGGGAAGGGCTCCCGCCTAGAGCACTTCTCCTCACACGCTCTGGCCCTGAAGGTGTGTGGGAAGCAACGCTTTGGAGACGCGATGGGATCCCTGGCCCATTCAAACTCCCAACCAATTCACTGCTGAATCCTTTCAAGGAGTTCTGCTTAAAATAAAGCATTTTATTTATTTACTAGGGGCCCGGTGCCTAAAAATTTGTGTACTCGGGGGGTCCCTCAGCCTAGCCTGTGCCCTCTTGCAGACTGGGACCCCTTGGGGGATGTCCACCTGCTGGTGTGCCTGGCCAGCCTGGGTGAGGGGCTGATGGCTGTTTGCAGCGAGGCTGGCTGGGATTTATTTAACTTCTAAAGTTGAAACTTTGTTGCTTTAACCAGAGCCCAGGTCAGGTTGCCCCTGACAATCCAGGCTCCCAGCACTTCCTTGAGCCCAAGGCGGGAAGCAAGTAACTGAGGTTTATCTTCTATAATTGAAACTTTGTTGCCATGAGTGGAGGCCACAGCCCACCTAGGCAGGCAGGAACCTTAGCTTCCTCCATCGCTGGGGCAAGCCTCCTGCTTATTCCAGCTTAGGCTGCCCACAGCTCCCATTGATACAACATCCCAACGAGGCTGGCTGGACTCAGGTTTCTGGGGTTTATTTATCTTCTATAATTGAAGCATTGTTGCTTTGAGCAGAGGCCCAGCTGGCCTAACAGAAGCCTCCTGCTTATTCCAGCTCCGTGGCTGCCGGCCACCATCTTGGCTGGGTTAATTTGCATACAGCCACTCTGATTGGTTGGTGGGCATGGCTTGGGTGGTGGGCATGGCTTATGTGTCTCAGAGTGAGGGTCAATTTGCATATTACTCTTTTATTAGATTAGATTAGAGGCCTGATGCACAAAAGTCATGCAAGAGTAGGCCTTCCTTCCCCGTGGTCCCAGGCTAGCAGCCCGGGCTTTGTCCGGAAGGTTGTCTGGTTAATTAGCATATTGTGCTTTTATTATTATAGATTTATTTTTAAAAATATGTTCTTATTAAATAGAGAGGAAGGGAGAGGGGGAGAAGATAGAAATATCAATGATGAGAGAGATTCATTGACCAGCTGCCTCCTGCACACCCCCCACTAGGGACTGAGCCCACGACCCAGGCATGTGCCCTTGACCGGAATCGAACCTGGGACCCATCGGTCCACAGCTGACGCTCTATCCACTGAGCCAAACCAGCTAGGGCAAAATAAAGCATTTTAAACGGAAATTGATACAAATTATTTACTGTTTTTCATTATTTTAATTTTATTTTTGTATATGTATTTATCGTGATTATTTTTAAATCATCCAATTACTGAACCCTGCACGAATGGGCGGTGGATAGGTCTGTACACTGACAGAGTAGGATGTGAGGGAGGTACACCTTCTGCACCGCAGTGATCAGGTGCCACAGTGTCAATAGCCGGTGATGGGTGGTTAGAGGTGCCCCATTCCACCTGGATTGGATCTGGGCTGGGAGTGCCCCCAGGTGTTTCCCAGAAGCAAGGAAAACAATCAGGCAAAACCCCTGATCCCTGTAGGAGAACAGCAGAGATTGACCTGTCACTCACGCTACCTTTGCCCACCTGGACTTGTGTGCGCTGGAAGTGAGTCCACCAGTGAACACATGAGCATTAATTGCTGCCTATATTCTATTTGTTTAGTATGCGTGAGGCACCATTTGTTTTTGGTAAGCCATTCAGATACGAGAATTCAGCTAGTGTGGCATAATTACAATTACTTAAATTTCAATCAATATTTAATTTATTAAAGTTATAGACCTTAGTGCCTCGCTCTTCAGCTCTTTCTTCCAACTTATGGATCTTGATATTTTATTCATGAACTTAGTAATTTTTATATAAAAGCAAGATCACATTTACTTGTTCATCGATTCATATTCAATTAACTTATAAATTTGATAGATTAAATTCCCATAAACTTTTAACACCACTTACACATTTAATTAAGCAAATTCCTGTAGATATTTCAAACTACAATTACAAATTCAATTTATCTGATTCGAACACTTCAAACACCTGACAAAGGAGATTTACAACTATGACGAACAAATTATTCCTAAGCACTTAAACTTCTGTAAATCTAATCAGACATAAAATTAATGCTTGGATGTTGCTGCCAACGTGGTAAAACATAAGCAGAGCAACATAAAAACAAAACAATGATTATAAAATTTCTTACTACAACTGTAAACACAACTCATATACAAAAGCATCAATATTATTATTCATTTAACATCTTGTTATGTTAAAAGAAACATGTGTGGGTCAACCTATAAATTTCTCTCTCCTCTCAAAATGAAGCACATTACTATTTCGCATTAAAGCAAAAGTTCTTGGCAGAAACTCAGGTCCATGACATTGGTGGTGTAGCTTTTGGTTGAATCCTATAAATATGGGGACACAAGACACACATCAAACATACTCAAGACCAACCGAGGCCCAATCATGGGTTGACTTTCCAGGCTTCTGATGCTAAGATTCTGTTGACCATGTAATAGGTACTATATATCTATATATCTATATATCTATATATCTATATCTATCTTTCTATTTATCTATATATATATATTTCAGAGAGGAAGGGAGAGGGAGAGAGAGACAGAAACATCAATGATGAGAGAGAATCATTGATCGGCTGCCTTCTGGATGCCCCCTATTGGGGATGGAGCCTGCAACCCGGGCATGTGCCCTTGACTGGACTTGAACCTGGGACCCTTCAGTCCGCAGGCCAACGCTCTCTTGTCTTTTGCCTAGAATTTAACCAATAATATGTTTCAATTTCTTGCATCTAGGGTCATTTCCTGGAAATGACCGCCTCCTAAATCCATGGTGGGGATTCCAGGCCATTAAGTTTCACTTCATTTCCATAAAACAGTCCCATTGTGTAATCTCTTACATTAAAACCCAGTGCGCACGTCTCTTACTCATTTTCCTACCATGCTGTCTTTTTTTTTTTTTTAATTCATTCATTTGCAGGAATTCTTTATAAATTCTGGATGTGTGTTTTTTGCCAGATATGCCTGTTGTAAGTATCTTCTTCCACTCAACTGAGGCCTACATTCTGGGTCTCTCCTCTGAAATCCTATACTCAGTTGCACACTCAAGATGTCCTCTTGAACATCCAACGGGCACATTGGACTACATGGCAAATGGATCTCTCATTTCCAGATTCTCTGTCTTCTCTCTTCACCTTTTCTCCTGAAACTATCTCCAAGTCAGAAGTTGCCACCATTCTCCATCCAGTTGCTTAGCCCCATTCTTCTGAATCCTTTTTTCATATTGTGAATGAGAAATTACATAGAGGAAGTACATAAAATGTATTATTTAATTAATAAACACCCATGTCACTCAGGCCAAGAAATACATTGCCAGCCCTCAAAGTTCTTATAGATGTCTAACTTTTTTAAAAAACTATCTATTTATCCATACACACACCCACAGTTGACCCTTGAAAAACACAGAATCAAAACTACATGTGCCCACTTATACATGATTTTTTTTCAATAAAAACTGTTCATGCATTTTCCTTATGATTTTTATAACATTTTCTTTGCTCTAGCTTACTTTATTATAAGCATATAATATATATCATACAAAATATGTGTTCATTGACCATTTATGTTATCAGTAAGCCTTCAACTCAATAGTAGGTTATTAATAGTTAAATTTTGGGGAGTCCAAAGTTACACATGGATTTTCAACTGTGTGGGGTTCAGGTCCCCTAACCTTTGTATTGTTCAAGGATCTACTGTACATATAAATATTTCAGTCTTGCCTGTAACTGAACTTTGTATTGATGAGTCACACTGAATACATTGTTTTGTGTCTCTGTTCTTTCTTTCAACATTATAATACAGATCCTGTTGTCATATGCAACTGTTTTCATGCATCTTAATTGGTACATGTGATCCCACTATAGTGTATATGCCACCTTCTTGATGGATATTTGGGTAGTTTCCAATTTTCAGCTGTTAAGCACAGTGTTTGTGCTTCTAAAAATATTCTTATACTTGTTTTTGATACACAAGTTTGGTTTAAGGTATATATCTAGAACTATAATTGCTGGCTACAGGGTGTATCTATTTTCAACTTTCCCAGAAAAAGCCAAACTTCTTCCTAAAGTAACTGTAACACCTTTTTCTTGGCAGCACTGGTGAGCTATATTTTTCTTGGGTTTTGCCCACTTCACCTACAATGTCAAATATACTGGCCCTGAAAGTTTTCATCATGTTCTTTCTGATGTCTGCAGCACCCACCGTGACCCCTCCCTTTTACTTGGGATGCTGTTCGTTTGTGCATGCCCTGAATTATTCTTTGGTCAGTGGCCTCAGGGCAAAGTGGCTTCTGAGATCACTCTCCTCTCTGGGTACTTAAATTTCTTTCCGATGTGCCCTGGCCATTTCTTATCATCTTGTCAGCTCTTTATTGCTTTGAAGAAGAAGTTTTACATTTTTATCAAGCATCTGTATTTTTCAGGTGGGAGGGCTGGCCCTCTGTTTCTGGAAGTCACTCAAGATTCCTCACTTTGCCTCATGTCCAGTGTGCAGCAAGCACAACAGCGAGAAGTCCCATCAGCTCTGCTTCTAAAACAGACCCCAGCCCCGCCCACCGCCCTCTAGCTGTCAGCCTGAAATGTAACATTTCACAGGTGCCGTCTTGACCCAGTTTGGAGATCCTGGCTGAAAACTCTCGATCCCCATTCACTGGCACTGTGCTTCCAAGCTGGACTCTCACACTCCTGGGTTACAACACACATAACTTCCAGAGACCCCGAAGGCGAACATGGAAGGATGACCCCGTTTCCTGAGTCCATAGAATAGTTCAATACATAATCCCAGGAAGCCTGAGACCTGCTGGCCACACATCAGCTACCCTGTGTGCCAGCTCGCTGCTGCGCTTCCCAGGGCAACCCCCTGCGTGGCCCCCATGGCAGCCTTCTCTGGCCCGGAGCTGACGGAATAAAGCGTTCTGCCTTTCCTCTATCTGCAGTCCAGCTATCATCAGAGCCTAGCAAACTTTAAAACAATCACTCGGCCCCCTCACTGCTTCAAGTCTCCAACATCCCCAGCCTGGATGCCTCCGATAGCCCTCGATTTTCTCCGTGCTCTACTTTCCTGCCCCCGATGCACGATGCTCATATCGCTGAAGTCAGACTGAAACCCACACACCTTCCTGTGGCTTTAAAGGCCCTGGATGATTCTGCCCCTGCTGACCTGGCCCTTCCCGGAATATCGCCTGTGGCCACACTGGCCTCCTTCTCTTCCTTGACCTGCACCTTCTCTCCTGGCGGGAGTCTCTATGTTCTAGACCTTCACATGGCATCTTCCTTTTCGTCATTCAGGTCTCAGCTCCGGGGTCCCGAAAGGAGGCGTTCCCTGGCCATCCTCGCTAAACTCCATACAGCGTTTCCCCCGAGGCACAGGTCGGGTGTTGTCTAGAGTTAGAAGTAGAACCTCTTGAAGATGGAGAACCGTCCATTTCTTGTGCATAAAGGACAGCATCTCTTCCAGGGCGGAGGGACCCAGCCCTTCCCCTGCCCCGTGGCAGAGGCCACAGGGGACTGTGCTTTGGCGCCTCATCAGACACTTAAAAAAAAAATATATATATATATATATATATATATATATATATATATATATATATATTATTGATTTTTTACAGAGAGGAAGGGAGAAGGATAGAGAGTTAGAAACATCAATGAGAGAGAAACATTGATCAGCTGCCTCCTGCACACTCACTTACTGGGGATGTGCCCGCAACCAAGGTACATGGGCTTTGCAATCTGGCAGGCCTGGGTTCGACCCGGTAATGCTGCATAGTCTTGCATGAGTCACTTTATCTTTCTGAGCCTTTCAGCCAACTGGCAGGGCTGTCATGAATGGGGAAGGTTGTAGTGCATGCGAAGGTCCCATGGGCGCCTTGGGCTGCAGGGCGTTTGAGCTAATGTTCAATGGTAAGACAGACCAGAGTCAGAAGAGCACAGGGAGCTGGAAGTTGGGGCACCTAGAAAACCTCCCGGTGCTGCCCCGCAGTCAGCTGCGTGACTCTGGGCAATGACTTCCCTTTTCTGGCCCGCAGTTCCTCGGCTGTGAAACCAAAGGCTGAGTAAGAGGGGTCTACGAGCACGGCCAGCTCGGGCGTCCTGCAGATGCCTTGGGTATAAGATCTGGTGGATTCTCTTGGCAGTCAAGGAGCTGCCGGGAGTTTTTCCTCTGTTCCTTGGGAGAGGACACCTGTAACCGTCCCACTAGGGGTGTAGGTGAGGTTTTGATGGTATTGACGTGGCATCATGACAAATCCAGGATTCTTGTCTGACCACCATGCTTCGTCTCGTGCTTTCCCCCAGAAAGTGTATAACCAGTGTGAGTGACAAGTGGGGCATCTGAACACCACTCTGTGATGAGCTAAGCAAGTGTCCCATGTCCCAGTGCCAAGCTGTGTCATAGGAGAGCCCTAGCCAGGCCTTTCTCTCCGCCTGTGATACTCAGTAATCATGATGTCATCCTGATAGCTGACTCATGGGATAATTAACAGCCTGTGATTGTATTATAATGCCCTGCTGACCAGAAAACAGGCCCCATTTGTCTTGGGAACTCTGACCCGTTGATAGGCAACCTGTCCTCCCTGCTTGGGGGTTAGAGAAGGGAGAGACCATGTGGGGGAGGGGACCAGCCCCAGCTCCCAGCCCATGGCTACATCATGACTATAAGGGGGGGAGGTGCAAGGAGGATGGAAAAATGAGTAGGGGCTGGGGTAGGCATGGGGTGGGAGACTTAAGGGGCTCAGATCAGCTTTGTGGACTTGTACTGGGCAGAGGCTCTGTGTCCAGTGGCGGGAATACAGGGAGGAACAGCAGTCTCGGTGTGTGGTGAGGGCAGGCGAAGAAAGAGACAGACATCGTTTCAACGCAGCATCACTCTTCAAACCAAAGTTGCAGCCACAAGACATCATGTTGTATGGAAAGGGCAGAGGTGATTCTGTCTGGTAGCCAGGAACACCCTCCCAGCAGAATGTCCCGGGTTAGGCGGTGACATTCCCGCAGCCACCGCGCCTGTGGCTCCTTTATATGCCTCCTGAATTGGGTTCTTCCCTTCTCCACGTTAGGGTCAGTCCCTCCCGCCCCAGCTCTCACGGGCCCTGCAATAATGGGTCCCCTAGCCCCCTCCAGCCCAGCTTCTCCAGAGCAGCAAGAGTGGCGGTCTTCCTAAAACACACCTAAGCACAGCCTCCTCCCCTCCAATCCCTCCATGGCCTGGGAGTAGGGCCCAGGATCCCATGGGATGACTTTCAAGCCCTTTGCGGTCTTATCCCTGCTTCCCCTTTCAGCCTTCCCCTGAACTCACCCCTTCTCCCCCCCCCCCCCCCATTATCTAATTTCCTGCCAGGGTGCCCCAAGCGCCCCTTGCTTTCTCTCTCCTCCTGTCTTTGCACGAGTTGCTCCCTCTTTCCAGAATTCCCTTCCCCGCCCTTCCTCAGCGGGCTAGCCCCTTCAGGTCCCACCTCCGCATTCCTTTTTGAGAAGCTTCCAGACCTGCAGGCCCAGTGCTTCCCTCCCGTTAGTCTGTAGCGCACGGCCCGGGGTTTCCTGCTGCAGCCTGGGGCTCCGTCAGGGAGGGATGGCGGGAACTTAGCTCTGCATCAGCAGAACCCAGCAGCACCTGGAAGGGGCAGGATGCTCACCGCTGTTTGCAGGGTGAACGGATGGGTGTTGGGTTCCGGGGCTGGAGGCGGGGTGGGGTGGGCTGGGCTGTGGCAGGGGGGCGCGGAGGGGCGCTTTTGGAGGCGTTTGGGTCCTGGGGCTGCAGGAGCTTGGCTTTTCCTTAGGGGGCTAATTCGACGTCCCCGGGGATCCATGGGGGTCCCTGGGCCCCGCCACAGGCTGGATGGAAAGAGCTGGGGATCCGACCGCCAGGAGGAGCGCCCGCTCTTTCCTGCCCAGCGCCCCCCCAGCTGTCATAGCAACAGCCCGCCCCCGCGGCTGGGCGGACCAATGGCAGCCGGCCCTGGTGAGGTAATGCTCAAGCCCTCCAGCTCATTGGCTCCTGTTCGACCCGCGACCGGGCCGGGCGGCGGGAGGGAGACGCGCTGGGAAGGGCGCGGGAGCTCCGGGACCGTCTCTGCTGGGTCGGCCCGTTAGGCCCCGCGCCCCGCGCCCCGCCTTCCTCCCGCCGCCTCCGGGGGGCGGGGTGTCCGCGTCCGCCTCTCCCGTCGCTGTCTCTGCGCCGCGCGCCTGTCTCCGGCCTCTCGGTCCTTCTCTCTGTTGGTCTCCCTTCGGGTCTGGGCTTCCTCTCCACCCTCTGCCCCGCCCCAGGCCCCGCTGTGGATGCGTCTCCATGCCCTGGCCTCTCCGCTTCCCGCGTCCTCCCGCCCGCCTCGCTGGCAGGTGCCGTCTCCAACAAGGGCGCAGCGAGAGCGCTGGCCGCAGCCAGAAGGTGACTTAGGGCTTCGGACCGCGCGGCCGCCCGCCCGCCGGGCCCCCCTCACCCCCCACCCACTGGGAAGCTCACACCCGGCTTAATAAACTTTTCTTGTTGGCATGTCACCCACTGGGGCAAGGAAGGGCACGGAGAACAGACTTGAGAAAGAATCGATTTCAGCGGAGGGCGGGGCCTCGGCTGGACAACTGGAGGGGCTCCCAGCAAACATCAAACAGGGAGGCAGGAATGTGCCGGTGCCCTTCCACCGCTCGGTCCATCTATCAGCACAGCATATGGGTGCCTCTCAGCGCCAGACTCCGGGCTGCCATGGGCCCAGTCCCCTGGGCTCCCGGAGGCAGACCCGCAGTTGGTGGGTTTTGATGGGATTCCTGAGGGGGGCAAAACGTACTCTGCAGGTGTGCACAGGGCGCAGCCAGGAAAGCTTCATGGAGGAGGTGGCCTTTGAGCTGGTGTGTTTGAGAGAGTGGCCAATAGCTTATTTGGATCCGCTTGGGTGGTGCAGGAAGGCGAGAGACCAGACTGGATAGATGCGTAGGCGGGTAGAGGGCGCAGGAATGTGAACACCTGGATGGAGGAGTTTGCACTTGAACCCAGGGCTGATGAGGAGCCACACAGGGACCTGAGAAGGGGAGGGGCGCGGTTAGATGTGGGTTTCCTGCCACCACTCTGGCCGCTGGGTTCTGGCTCCATGCTGAGTCTCAGCACACAGCACAGCACCAGCACACAGTAGGTGCTTTGGCACTTGTTGAAGGAAAGCACAAACGGGAGGGACAGAGGTGGTTCTGATGGGTGAGGGGTGAGACGATGAGGCCTGGCCCGTGGGGCGGGGGAGGGATGGGGAAAGTGGTGGGTTCAAGAGATGGAAAAGCAGTAGAACGAGTGGGCCTTGCTGGTTCACTAGACGCTGTGGTGGTGATGGGAGGGCGGTGCCCAGGGTGATGCCTATGTTTCTGGTTTGAGAACTGAGGAGGGGGCAGGTAGAGGTAGGTTTCAAGGGAAAGGTGGTTAATCTGGAGTAGGATCCACAGAGCCTGGGGTCTTGTGGGATGTCCAAGGGGGGCTGTCTGTGGGAGAGGCCTGGGCTGGGCGGCCAGTACGAGGTGGTCACTGAGGCCATGCAAGAACTGGGACACGTAAGAGCAAGCTTTTCAGCGGAGGGTGCCCGTTAGCACCTCGGGGACACGAGGCCTGAGGCCACGAGTCCGGGTTCTGATTTGGACTCTGACACTGGCTTGCTGTGTAACCCTGGCAAGTCCCTCTTCCTCTCTGGGCTGCAGTCCCCTGGTCTGTCAGCGGAGCCATGCAGTAAGGCTCCTGGATGTGGTTTAGAAAATGGGAGGTGCCAGTAACAGGACAGCAGACATGTTGGTTGTTTATGCGTTTACATCTATAAATTAATATTGTGAACAAAGGTAAAGGGATTGCGTGCATGGCCTCATTTGGAGATAAAGTCTAGATTGCAGTCACATCGGGCAGTTAGGCCCCCGGGTTGCCTGAGTAATTGCCCCTCTTGCTAGGAAAGGGGAGGGAAGGGGCTGAGCCAAGGCCTAAGTTTCAGCAGGAGCTGCTGCTTGCCCTAAGCCAGACATTCACACGCCTCGGCCCAATCCTGCCAGTCCCCAACTCCGGGTCCTTTGTCCCGGAGCCATCAGGGGCCATGCTGAGCCCTGGCCCCTGGGTTTCCACAGGAGGAAAGCCCACTGTTGGGGTTCTAGCACTGCCACCTTCCTCTCCTCACTCATCTCTCAGGTCCTCAGAGTCAAGAGCATTAGGTGGAGTTTAGCCCTAGCTCTGCCTTTAACCGGCCCTCGGGTGGGTCACTTCCTCTCAGGGTCTCAGCCTCCACATCTGGTCTGCACTGAATAAATGTTGGTTTCATTGAATTGAATGGCCCAAGTAGTTCATTCAACTAGGGCATGGGCCGGGGGAAGGATGGTAGAGAGAGCTCACCCCATGGGGGCATCAAAATATAGAATGGCAGCAAATGCGCTTTGGGAAAGGTACGCCATCAGATAGTTATGTCTGCATCACCTTGCATTTGGCCAATGCCCCCGAAAGACTTCCAGAGAAACAGTAGACACCACAGGAGTCTACTCCAGGAGGGCTCGCTTCAGTAGCGGTGCCAGCAGCATGGTCCCAGGGACCTAGGTGCTTCTAAAGGTGGAGACTTGTGTTCCGGTAGACCAGTTGTCTGGATGGTGCCCTGGCCTTTCCCTTCCACAGCTGGAGTCACAGGTAGATGAGACTGGGAAGGGCCATTGCTTCTCCCCTCACCTGTTCCATGAACAGCAGAGAGCCTCAGGTTGGGCTCCAGAGGGAGCAGTTTGGGAAGAAATGGGGTGATGGGATAGTGGTTGGAGATTGACCAGAGTGTCCAGGGATGTCCATGCGCCCTCCTTTGTTAGGTTTGCCTGTGAGAGAATTTGTGAGAACGTGGGTATACAAGTGTCCGTGTGTATGCATATATTAGAACATGTACAGTTAAACATTTACACACATGCATGCACACAGCCCGCAGGCTGGCCTTGCTGTCGGCAAGCTCGAGGGGCATCTATTCTTCTTCACAATGCTGCTCTCGGGCTGTGATGCCAGCACTGTGCTGTGCGCCAGACTCCCGGTGTGAGCCCGGGAAACCAGGCCTGGTGGGTTGGAAGTCCCCTCCCAAGGGAACAGAGAAGCAGCGCTCACACCAGTGAGAATGCCGTCCGTGCCCTAGACACCTCACAGCCATCACTTCATTTTTCAGATGAAGACACTGAGCCACAGAGAGGTTGGGAAACTTGCCCACAAGCACACAGCAGAAAAATGGCAGATGAGGAAGCTGAGTCTCTGAGAAGACAGGGGACTTACTGTGTCACTCAACATGTCAATGGCAGAGCTGGGGCTTGAACTCAGGTCTCTCGGATTTTAGAGCGTGTACTCTTAACCACCACCACCCTTCCCAAGCTCTTGGGTGAGCCGGACATACTGGGGTTGTGTGTGGGAGAAGGAACCTGTGTGGCCAGTAGAGGGAGGGGCTGATTCAGCCTGGAGGGGTCAGCAGGAATGACAGCTGGGAGGGCTCCAGGGAGACAGGGCTGGAGCTGGGTGGGGAGGGCTTCCCTGGGAGAGGACAGTGTGAGCAAAGGCAGGGAGGCGTGAAATAGGGTGCCACGTCCAGGTAGTTTATGGCTGGCCCACTGAATAGGAAGACAACCTCCCCTTCTCCCTGCCCCCATCCCCATCCCAGCTCAGAAAGCCTGATTGTCCCCACTCCCCTCTGCCCCCTCCCAGTTAGGCTCCTGGGATATGGACAAGAAAGGAGCTTGTCTTTCCTGGCTCTGCTGGAGTCCTGCTGCTGAGGTTTGGTTACCATGGCTACAGGCTCCATGGAAACTCACAGTGGCCTTTTCTAGGATGGGCCTGGACTCCAGCCCACCTGCTGATGCGTTATCTCCCGTGGCCTCAGCGTCCTGAGGAGATGCCTTGGGGTCACTCTGCCACTGCATCCCCATCCTTCCACCTTGCAGGGGACAGGAGAGCTCCCAAGGTCAGAGAGGCGGTAATTCCCGTCTGCAGGGTCCATAGGCGGCTCCTCAGGTCCCACATAAACTCGAAATACAGAGACCAGCCCTGGCAGGTGCGGCTCGGTTAGTCGAGGGACACCCCCTGCATCGAGAGGTCCTCGGTTTGATTCCTGGTCAGGGCACATGCCTGGGATGCAGGCTGGACCCCTAGTAGGGGGGGTGGGCAGGAGGCAGCCAATCAATGTTTCTCCCTCACTGATGCTTCTCTCTCCCTCTCCCTTCCTCTCTCTCTAAAAGTCAATAAAAACATAGTTTTTTTTAAAAAAAATACAGAGACCAAAATTCCCTTATGTTTAGGCAAACGGAGGGCAAGCCTTTCTGTGGCCACCGCTGGATGTCCTGCCTGCCTGTCCCTGCTCCCTGGTCTGACCCATGTCCAGATCTGCATCCTCTCCATTCTTTCTCCCCTGGCCCTGCTGGTCTCCAAGTCCTGTCTGTTCAATCTGTCATCTCCACCCCACGGCCCTACGCCACCCAGCTCTGGAGGATTCGCTCACTATTGACACGCCTGCTGTTGGACAGACTCGGGAGGGGACCCTAGCTCCACGCCGTTAGCCTGGGGAACCTGAACAAGTCACTTCCTGTTTTGAAGCTTTGGATCCCATGTCTCCCAAAATGTGCTTTATACGGCTGGTTATTCAGGGAACAAACGTGTTGAACAATATCTACATTTATTTGGCACTTAGTTACTGTGCTTTTGATGCATTTATTTTGCTAAGAGCTGCAGTGATCATCCCATATATCCCTTATGGCAACTCTACGAGACAGGATTCCCAGTTATAACCGATGATGCTGAGGCAAAAAGGGTTCAGGACCCGGTCCAAATCACACAGCGACCACGTGGCAGAGCAGGAGGAGAACGCAGGCTCGTCAGACACCGAGGTTGCACTTTTAACCACTTTATCATTCGGTCAGTTCATTTTTATTAAGCACCTGCTTCGTGAAGCCCTGGTTTCTGCCCCGTGGAACCCCTATTAGGGGAGGTGGGGGAGTAAATATCACACACGTTGTTGTAAGTAGTGGGCTGAGAGAGAGTATGATGGAGGGTCATTCTTTAGAAGGAGAGAAGGGCAGGAGGATGGAGGAGAGGGAGTGCAGGGTGGGAAGCAAGATCAGAAGAGAGATGAGGGGAGCAGGCTGCGCCCCAGAGGTGGAGAGGAACAGCAGCTGGGTAGTTCTGGCGGCTGCTTCTGTGTTCCAAGTCCTGGTCCTGAGGGGGCTCTTGGCATCCTGGAGACAGCCAGGGGCAGCCACACAGCCCCGAGGAGGCCAGCGTAGGTGTGTGCACGCATGCGTATTGGCAGGCACATGTGTGGTCTTGGATAATGGCGAGGACGGCGGGGCCTGGAAGGCCTGACCTAGAGACTCTTCTGAGCTGCGGGCTCTGGGAAGGGCACGGCCGGCTGCTCTGAGCCTTGGGGTCTCGCCTGGAACAGGGTGATAATAACATGTGAAAGTACTTTGCCAGCTCCCAGGTTCTGCCCAAATGTGAGGAATGATCAGTGCTACAAAACTGTGTGGAGCGTGACCTCAATTTTGTTGAGAGAGAAAAAGAGGGGGTGCGGGAAGAAAGGGAGAGGGAGAGCGAGGGACACGGTGACAAAATGAGACAGAGAAAGACGCAGAAAACAGGGACAAAGAGGGAGACTGAACACCAGACAGAGGGGGGGAGAGACAGAGACACAGGAGATAGAGACAGAGTGAGACAGAGACTCGGCCGAGACAGAAAGGTCTGTAAAGAGACAGAGACATGGGGAGAGATAGGTGGTTGGGCGCAGGATAGATCGATAGATAGATAGATAGATAGATAGATAGATAGATGATAGATAGATAGATTTGGGAGAGGAGTGAGGGAAAGAGATGGAGATAGAGACAGAGACTCAGAGGGAGACAAAGAGAGAGAGAGAGCAGGATGGAGGGAGAGAGAGAGGTGATGGCCTCCAAGACAGTGAGAGACATTAGCTGTGGGTGGTAAAACTATGGCTGATTTTGACTTGCATACTTCAGCTCCTATTACTTTCTGATTTTTCCTCTCTCTATACTTAAATAATTATCTTCCTAAAGACATGGTTTCTAGATGCAAATTGGATTTTAAAAACTTTCTGTAATTTGGAACTATCTATGAGAAGCTTTACAATTTGCATACAAATTGACCCAGAAATTTCACTCCTTAGAATTTATTCAAAGGAAATAATCATGGATGTGTCAAGTGATTTAATTACAAGGATACACTTGAAGTCGATAACGGGGAAAAAAACACCCCAAAACACAAACCAAAAAAGCCTCTACCTTGCATGTACAAAAATAGGTGAATAAATGAATAAAACATGCTCCACTCATAGGATGAATTTCAGGGCAGCCTTTAAAACGATGTCATAGGAGGTCACTCATTGATGTGGACATTCACGACATATTGCTATGTAAATGAAAAAGCACATTTCCAAAAGCTACGCCATAATCCCATCCTCGTCTGTGTGCAGAGAGAAGTACCTGGGATTTTTACCACCAAGATGCTAGCTGGGGTGTGCAACCGTGAAAACAATCGGTTATTGGGAATCTTACCTCAGCATGAAGAATTCCTCCACAGGGCAGGTGGCCCTCTCGCCCTGGCTCTGCCTCAGAGGGAGGGAGAGCAGCTGCTCACGGTTCACCCCGCGCTAATCCTCGCGGCTTTGACGGTGTGATTAAAGCGCGCCTCATGCATGGCGATGCACATGCGTTTATCCCACTGGTGTACTTACTTATTTTGCACATCCTCCCGCAGAGGGCTACTGTCAGACGCCACCGATTCAAAAAGTAGTGATTTCTCACGTTTTTACAGGCCGCGACAGTTTCATTCTCTGGATGGTTGCCAGTAGAGGTCGGTCCTATCTTTTAAGATCTAAACTCTGGGGTTCGGCGAATTGCAACCAGAACACTGTGACAGGTGTATGAGGGGGCCTTCTCCAGGTGGAGGCAGCCGAGAGGGAGGCTATCAACCTGGAGAGCCAGCCTCCTTGTTTTTTTTTTTCCTATTAAAAATCGACACCACTACAACACCTTCAAGAAATTCTGAATTTTATTTATCTATACTCATCTCATTTCAAAAAGCATTTTGAGGTGCTCACTAAATTATGTATGAATGTAATAGGGTAAAAGCAATTGAGGTCATGACGGTGAAGAAAAGCTAATTATGAAAATAAGACAAAAAGGAATCAAGTCAGCAGATGAAAGACCAGGCCTCAGGCACTGGAATGCTTGCTAGCCCGGATGCCAGTGTTACTCTGGCCTTCCCAGCGGCTTGTTCTCAGCATTTACTGTGAGTTAATACAGAGCAAAACACCAAGAGCTATAAATCTTCACCATCACCTCTCACCTTCCTCCTAAATTAACCTGTTATCAACCTCTACGCAAAGTCTCCGCTTTTCTTTGAAATCTCAGGAGGCTGGTGCCTTTCTCTCGCTCCCGCCATCTCCAGCGGAAAGCTGACGACCTGCCCACACTCCACGGGGAGGCACCCCAAGTCTCCTGTGTCTCCTGTCCGATGAGATCCGAGGGGAGGGGGGAGCGGCTGCAGTCCTCAAGCTCAAGTACCAATTCCTTCTCGCGGAAAGCAATCAGCCGCGGCTTAAGAGAAGACTTTAGACACCCCTTCTCCCGCACTCCCCAGTGCTCTACGGGTTCATACTCTCGGTCCAGTGACAGGAAGGATTCCGCTGCCCCTCTGGTCCTTAGCCAGGCACAGCCCGCACTCACTGTGCTGATGAATTTACTCCAAGTGAGCCGTTACCTTGGCAACCAGCTTACAAACTCACTCAATTAACCTGCTTCCTCTCTGTAATCAATACTCATTAGCGCCTGAACACTCCTATGCTTTGCCTGGCAGTTTTAACCGCTCATTCAGGTCAACCCATCTCTTAAAGGCAGCAGTCTCTCCTCCCTCTGAACACGGAAACCCATTTGGACCCCACAGACCCTCTCCTTGGGGCCTGTGCAGCTGTCATCCCAGCTTAGCTCAGCCAATAAGGACTGGCTGGTGACTTGTGGGGAGTTGGCAGCAGAGCCGCCAGGGTGGCGTTTGGCATTCTGGGGGTCCCGGGTCTTGCCCACAGGGGGGCTGGCGAGAAGGAAGGTGGCACCTGCCATTGAGAGTTGGAGAGACGGCTCCTGCACACACAGGCGGCTCCTGGGAGCCCCAAGGAGAAGTGCTATTATGTGATGGAAGATGGATATGGTTTGAGATCAGAGAGAAAAAATTATTGATTTTATTGATTTTAGAAAGAGATAGGGGAAGAGAGAGGGAGAGAGACATTGATATGAGAGAAACATTGATCAGTTGCCTCCCCCATGCACGCTGACTGGGGATGGAACTTGCAACCTGGGTATGAGCCCTGACTGGGAATCAAACTCACCACCTCTTGGTGTGCAGGACGATGCTCTAAATAACTGAGCCACCCAGCCAGAGAGAGAAAAAATTATTATTAGCCAGTTTGGCTCAGCGGGTAGAGCATCGACCTGTGGACTGAAGGATCTCAAGTTTGATTCCAGTCAAGGGCACATGCCCCTGTTGTGGGCTCCATGCCCAGTAGGGGGCGTGCAGGAGGCAGTCGATCAATGATTCTCATCATTGCTGTTTTATCTCTCTCTCCCTCTTCCTTCCTCTTGGGGTGCCTCCAATAAAAATATATTCTAAAAAAATGAGTATGAAAACCTCAAACAGTCTGTACCACCTGCTGGTCCCGTTCTAAGGCCGGGCAGGGGTGGCCGTGGTGTAAGTCACATCATGGGGGGATAAAATTCTAGACACCCCTTTGCTGCACAGAGCCCAGAGCGGGGAGAGGGGAGCGGGCCTTGGAGGGACTCTGCCCTGTCTCCTGCCCTGCTGCCCCGCAGGGACCTGGAGTGGATGCCCCCGGTCAGAGGGGAGTGAGCTCGATCTCGGTGAGGGGGACGGAATGCTGAGCTCAGCCCTAAGGGCGGGGAGCCCTGACCCCCAGCGGCAGAGTCTGCGGGGAGAGGCTGAGCAGGGCACAGACCTCAGGAAAGTCTGCTGTGCGCCTCCTGTCAGTGGTGTTGGGGCCACTTCTGCCCCGGACCATGTGATGACCATAGGAATCGGACTGCTGGCTGGCAGATGACCCACAAGTGAAATATTTCATTAGTTTATCATAAGCCTTGTTCTCGGCCCAGGATACAGGCACCGACAGAGACACAAGAGCCCTGTTCTCAAGGGGCTCACGACGCCAGAGGCAGATAGTGGGCCAGGAAGTAAACGGCGAGCACGTCAGGTGTGCAGGGGCCGAGAAGAAAATAAATCAGAGACTCGGGGGGCGGCACCTTGAGGTGGCGGGGGTAGGGGGATGGAGGAGGGGGGACCTCTCCGAGGGGCTGATGTGGGAGCTGACAGCCGCAGGAAGAGGGGCCAGCAGGTGAGGGGCCAGGAGAGAGTGCTGCAGAAAGGAGAGAGGCAGTGCCCGCGCTGCCCCCACGCTCTGGGCGCCCTGCCTGCCCTGGCCAAGCACTCCTGTCCTTAACCCATCGACCAGAGGCAGACATCCTCTGCTCCGGGGCCTTCACACCTGCCCCAGCCCTGCCCGGGCCTGTGGCTTCCGGTTCAGGCGGTGACATTGCCAGCCCTTGGAAACATGCAGCTGTGTGACTGTGGGCCTTCTCCTGCCTTTCTAGGGCTCAGTTTCCTCACTGGTAGGACAGGGATGTCACTCATCTATCACCTTCTCCCCCCGCCCACCTTGATCAGAGAGAGTCATTTCTACGAGGATTTTTAAGAGGCAAAAAAATAGGAGATCTCATTAACTTTCTTTGATTCCAATGAGGGCGGTGAGGTTTGAGATGAAGTCGGTATCAATAAACAGCAGCTGCTCTCCTTCGGCGTGGAGGAAACTTCCAGGAACGGGTACTCACCGCTGAAGCCTGCGTGCTTTTGGGCCTCAGTTTCCCCTACCGTCAAATGGAGCCGAGAGGAGCCATCGCTGAGTGTAGGGGAACCCTGAGCCCTCTCCACAGCGACTGCAGGCGGCGGCCCAGGTGAGCTGGTCTTTCTGTTAACCTCATACTGAAGGGCGGGCGTCCGCCATGGCGGTTGTGTGCTGGGCCCCAGGGCTGGGCGGGCAGAAGCAGGTGCTGCAAGGCTGGCCAGGGAGGAGGGAGGGGTGGGGAGGCCTCCCAGGGGATGGATGATGGCGCGGGGAGGCAGCCGGCCAGGCCCAGGGAGGGGCTCCGGGTTTAGCGCCCCTGCTGCGGGCAGGTGGCCAAGTCACTGATGAAACGCGCAGCGTGGCTTCTGAGGTGTCGTCCCCGGGGAGCCCTGGGGACCCTCCCGGCTCAGCTTAATACTGGGGTGGCCCCAGGGTGTCAGTGGAGCGGGAGGTGCGCCCAGATCCACAGGCGCAGCCAGCAAGGTGGGGGCGGTGCTCTGGGTGGATCCGGGGAGGTCCTCTGGGTGGATCCCAGGCCTCCCCCCTGCACCCTGCGGCCTTGGGGCCTGGTCTCCCGATGACCAGACCCCTCTGCTCCGCTGCAGCTGGGCCTGGGTCAGCCTGCCCGCCTTCCCAGCCCGCACAGCCTCGCACTAGCTGGTGATCTGGAGAGGTCACTGAAGCTATCCGGGCCTCAACTGCCCGCTGTGGACGGGGATATCGTAGCGCCCCGTGAGGGTTATGAAGGGAAATGTCAGCACCCGTACAGGGCTGGGAGCGGGCGCGCAGCAAGTGCTCACTAAACGCTGAGGTGGTTCTTGGACTGGCACCCTGAAGCTCTGAGATCACTTTAGGGGCGAGGACTGTGTTGAGGGTGATTGCAGGGAAGATCTGAGTCCCGGTGCTGAAAGCAGTGGTTGGGGCCCCTGCTCTGTCGTTTACTACATCGGTGAGCGCTGGGCAAACCATGTCGGCTTTTGGAGCCTCAGTCTCCTCATCTGTAAAATGGGCGAATGTCCATCTAGACGATTATTACGAAGTTCAGTAACACAACATCGTCTCCCACGTGGGGAGGCCGGCGTGGTGCTAGCGCTTATGTGCGGGACGTAGGCTCACAATAGCCCTACTTACAACCTGCTCAGGGCCCCACAGCCGGGCCCTGGGCACTGTGTCCTGAGCCAGGGCTGGAAGTGAAGTCTCTCTGGTTCTCTGTGGCTTTTCGCAGCGAAAGAGGTATAACCCCTGTCTGTGTTCCGTCAGCTGCAGAGCTGGGCAGTTTGGGGGGAGAAGAAGGATCCTGAACCAGCCTCTGGAGTGAGGCTTGTGGGCAGCGGTTATGAACTTGGCCGAGGGGGTCAGAGCCGAGTTCTCTTTGCTCAGCCCCGTCTTGCCTGGGTGGCCTTGGACAGTCACTCGGTGTTGAACCCCGATGTCCTCATCTGTAGGGCGGGCATCACCCTGCTCCCTGCTTCACGAGGCAGCTGGGAGGTTGAGCGAGGTGCTTCTGCAGAGCGCCTGGCACAGAGCCATCTGTGTATAATACACATCTGGGCTTATACACTGGCTTATGTCAGGGCCTGTTGGCGCTGACCTGCTCCGTTAGCCGCCCGTTAGTAGCTGTCACCCACAGATGTGTTGGGTCCTGGAATTTGGACATAATTCCCGCCCTCAAGGGGTCCCCAATCTCGTAAGGGAGCAAACATGAAGGTCATGGGTGGCAAATGTCAGTCCAGTGCTCTGATGGTGGGGGATGGAGGGGCAGGAGAGGCCCCAAACAGAGGACAGGAGAGGTTAAGGAAGTGGCCTCAGGTCACACAGCCATGAAAAGGCAGGGCTGGGGTTGGAAGCGGCCACTGGAGAAACAGGAGTTTACCAGAGAGACAGGGGGCCCGGGGAGGCACTCTGGGCAGGACCAGCATGGGCAAAGGTGGGGTGTGAGCCTCACGCGTGTACGAAGCAATGCCAGAGGCTCAGCGTGGCAGGAGCGGGGTGAGGGGAACTGGCCACATTGTGAAGGGCCGTGACGCCAGCAAGGAGCTTGGAGTCTGTCTCCGGGAGCCTTTGACCGCTGAGGACTGAGATAGGGTTACAGGCGCTGGGTCACTCCCCTCTCAACACTGACAGTAGCACCCAACCTCACCCAGAGGCCACAGGTGGCCAGCACATTTTACTTAATAATCCTCAGAACAACCCACTATCTCAGAAAGGTCCTGTGATGGTCTCCATTTGAGGCCCAGAGAGGTTAAGGAAGTGGCCTCAGGTCACACAGCCATGAAAAAGCAGGGCTGGGGTTTGAAGCAGGCTGGCCGGTTCCAGCATTCACGTCCTATCCATGTCCCCCTCCTGCCTCCCTGTGTGATCAGCTCTGAACACCATCCCCAGAGTCACGGATCCCTCCGCTCTGCGCCTGGCCCACCCCTGCTGCGTGCCTGGGTTCTTTCTCCTCGCTGACTGACCACGCAGCTATAATGGAGCCTGGGCCGCCAGGGCGTGGGGGAGGGGAGCAGTTTCTCAGAAATCCAATAAGCCAGTGAGTGACTCAGTGTGCCAGCAGCCCCCCTCCCAACCCAGCCTCCGCCTCCGCCTCAGCTCTGGTCCTGGCTGACTGGGGTCATGGCCACCCCAGCCCCACCTCTCCCTGCCTCAGCCCCTTTTTCCTGACAGGGGCCAGGGGGGCTTAGAGTCTGAACAGCGCTCCCCATCCCCTAGCCCCTCCATCTCCTTCATTCCCCGTGTCCCACCTCAGGGGCAGCCTCCTCAGTCTCTGCCTCCGGTGCTGCCCGATGCCATTCTCCTAGACCCCGCCCCGTGGAGCATTTTTCTCAAAGACATATTGGATCTTGTCTCTCCTGCCCCCCTGTGGCCTGGGAGAGGGTCCCAATCCCCAGGCAGACCTTTCCGCTCCGTGGCTCACAACTTCACAGGCACAACCAACTCTTCATTGAGCATCTTATGCCTCCAAGAGCCTCTAAGCTTCTGTAACTGCTGTTCCCCCTGCCAGGCATGCCCTTCCTCGCTCATCCTTACGGTGAAATCCTACTTATCCTACAATACCCCCTCCTCTGGGCAGTCTTCCCTGATTTTCCCAGGCAAGGCTAGCTGCTCCTTTCCCTGAGTGGTCCCCCCATCGCTGATCACTGGTGTGAGCAGTGGTCCCACCGTATGACAATGATTTGATTAGCTGTGCCTTCCTCTTGGACTTGAAAGGCTCTTCAACAACATCCCAATAGCTGCCATCACATTGAACTGTGTGGGTATGGTGCGTGATTTCCTGGAGGCTGGTGCCACATGCGCCCCCATTTTATACATGATAAATGGGAGCGCAGACAGGGGGAGTGACTTGCCCAAGGTCATACAGCCCTGAAGTGGCACAGCTGGTCTCTCTGCAGAGGAAGCGTCTCGACCAGCCCTCTCTGCTGCCTCCCTCTTCCCAGCGGAGCCCAGCATGGACCAGCTGTGCTCAGAGACTTGCTGAATGAATGAATGAATGAATGAATGAATGAATGAATGAATGATGAATGAATGAATGGAGGGCTCCCATGGCTGAGTCTCTAGATCAGCATTGGAAGGTTCAAGGGAGGGGAACTGGCATGGAGTGAGCCTCTGAATGAACCAGGAGCTTGACAATGTTACATCATTTTACAGATGAGGAAACTGGGGCTTAGGGCCATTAAAGGACGCTCCCAAGCCCAGAGAGAGTTGGTGGCAGAGCCAGGAACTGTGTGACTCAGATCCCAGGTTAGGACAAGGGTCTGGGGGCTCCTATGCTTCTGGGGGACGGGAGAGGGGCTCCTGTCAGCATCATCAAGCTCCCCTCCTTGGATAGAGGAAAACCACTCTGAAGCCAGGGCTTGGAGCCAGGGCCTGGACTCTGGGTGTCGGGGGCCTGAGCAGGGTCATCCCGTTTTCAGGATGAGTCCAACTGAGGCGTGGCCAGGAGGGGCTGGAGGATGGGAGAAGGTGGATTTCAGTAACAGGGAAGAGCTGGGGCGATGGAAATGGACAGCCCGGGGTTTGAGTCCTGCCTCTGCTACCTGTGAGCTGTGTGATGTTGGGCGATCATTTAACCTTCGGCGCCTCCATTTCCTCACCTGTGAAATGGGGATCATCTACCTGGTACCGCGTTTCCACAGGCACCCCAGCATTGCATCTACAGCGCAGGCTTAGAGTCACGCCCTCTGGAAGGTGGTGGGTTGAGAGTGAGGATAGAATGAATGAAAGCCAGGACCAGGGCCGCCCTCGCTTGGAGCCTGGATGTGTTTGTCTGCTCCTGGGGGTCGCCCAGAGGGCCCTGCTGGGGCCCGGATGGGGTGAGCTCACAGTTGGCGTTGGGGTAACGACAGAATGTAGAGTGAAACAGGTCTGAGTTCTGATCTTGCTTCTTTTCCGTACTTGCTGGGCGACCTGGGCGGTGTACTTGCCCCCTTTAAGCCTCAGTGTCCCCTCTGTAATGTGAGGGTGCTATTACCTTCCCCAGAGGAGCGTGAGAAGGATTTAATAAAGTCATTATACTGGGCACAAGTGTCGCCCGTCCTCGAGAGCTCAGTCAGTGAGGGGTTTTCCCCCTCATGCTATTTGCTTTGGAGAATGACAAGGGCTGCTTGCGGTTGGCTTTCTTCCATCCCGCCCTCCATCCTCCAGTGTCAGTCCCGCCCAGGGCCAGAGCTGCCATGGACCCGAGGATCCAGATCCAGCAGCTCTGGGAGAGGTGGTGCCAGAGCAGAGGGGACAGGCTTCTAGGGGGGGGGCCTGGACCTGCAACTGTGCGGGGCTCCGCAGAAACTAGAGGGTGGCGGGTGCAGCAGGAGCTGTTTCCAGGGCCCTGGCGCCTCCATCTCCTGTAAACAAGGTGTGCGCGCCCTCTGCTGGCCTTTCTGCTCACTGCACCTTCGACTTCGGAGACTCCCAGCCACTGGCCCTGGGAACAAATGTCCATAAAAGGTGGGGTGTCTAACTTGGGAGGACCCATGCCTCGCTGATGGAGGCCGGAGGCCCTGCGTGGGGCAGGGAGTCTGCCCAGAGCAGGAAGTCCGGGTCCTGAACCCAACACCTGGAGTGGGGAGGTGAGCTCCTCCTCCTGGAGGGTCCTTGCAGCTGGGCTCCAGCCTGGGGGCTGTGGGGGTGTGGGGTGATCTCACAGAGCAGAGGGGGTTTCAGGTTCTCAGCCCCTCACCCCGTCTGGCTGGGTCAGTCGTAGGATTTCCTGTTTTGTCTTGAAGCAGCGTCACTGTAACCTGATAGCCATGAAACGGGAACATGGGAACTCGGGAGGGGTGTGTGTGTGTGCGTGTGTGTGCGTGTGTGTGCTTGTGAAAGTGTGTTCGTCAGCAGGTGCCCTGGGCTGGTGACATCACGGTACTGACGCAGCCCCTCCTGGTCCCCAGGAGCTGGCATGGCTGTCTGGGCCTTGGTTCTCCAGCGTGAGGGGGTGACAGTGGGGAAAGGTTCTGGCCCCCAGAGCCAGGGTGGAAGGTAGAGGCTGGGGGCATCAGGATCGCCTCTGTAGCAGCTCCGAGTGGGGGGGTGTAGGAGAGACGCGAGCCGAGGGTGCTGCAGGCTTCTGGCCTGGGCTGTGGCCTGTACCCTTCAATGAGATGGGGAGATGGGGGGCGGGCACCTGCCACAGTCCCCTGCTGCTTGGAAGCTTATCTATGGAGAGTGCTGTTTTCTCCTGACGTCTCTTGCCCCTGGCCCAGTCGTTCTTCATGGCAGAGCTGTTGTGTACATGCAAGTGTGTGTGAGTGTGTATGTACATGTGAGTGTGTGTGAGTGTGTGTACATGTGAGTGTGTGTGTGTGAGTAAGCTGTGCATGTCTGTGTCCTTGGGCTGGAAGCTTGGTGTTACCAGAGATGCGTCCTTGAGGACCTATTGCCCCAGGGAGAGGCCTGCCCGGGCTGGGAAGTGACCCTGTGATCCCTGCTCTGCTCACACAAGGTCTTTCCCCTGGCGAATGCAGGGAGTCCCAGACCTGCCCATCCTCCCCAGCGGGGCAGCCTCAGGCAAGTCTCTGCCTCTCTCTGACCTCAGTGTCCCCCCCTGACAATAGGGACAGGAGCCTGGGGAGGAGGAAGTGGGGTATTGTCCCCTCTGGTTCTCAGTTTCCCCAGCTGTCAGGTGGGGCTAAGTAGAGCAAGGTTCCAGCTGGTTTGAGGAATCAATGAACCATGTGCCTGCATCCTGCTCGCCAGGAGTCACTGGTTGCAATGACGATGGCTGCCACTTATCAAGCAGTTTCTGTGTGCCAGGTGCTGCTCTAAGATTTCTACTATTTAACCCATTTTGTCCTCACAATCACCTCAAGAAAGGGGCTATTATTATCCCATTTTACAGGTGAAGAAACTGAGGCTCAGAGAAGTAAGTCACATGCCCAGTGATGGCGTTGTCTCTCCAGTAAGGGCTGTGGAGACAGGAGCTTTGGGGCCTCAGCCAGTTTCTATCCTCAGCATCTCACCAGGGCTCAGGAGCACTGGGAATCTGGTGACCTGGGTCCCACTGCCCCCTCTACCGCTGCGTGGCCCTGCTGGGTCTCTGTCGTCTCTGGAGCCCCATTTCCCCATGTACATGGTGAAGGCACAGTTCAGGGGGTGCACACTCTGGTGCCCCAGGGCTGGGCAGGGATCTGGGGAGGCCTGGGGTGAGCTGAGCAGGCGGGAATGCAGACCTAGAATGGTCAAATGTCCGAGCTTTCAAGAGAAGCAGAAAATTTGGATTTTGCTGGGAAATCTGATTTTTTTAAATGCTGGCAACAAATTAAAAAGAAAAAGAAAAAAAGAAAGACTGTGTGGGCCAAACAAAGCCTGTTTGTGGGCTGTTCTTGGGCTTGTGGGCGTCACTTATAATCCATGGGCGACCCAATATCAGGGGCCTCTTTCTGTCCCAGGCCCTTGGCGAAAATGACACACTGGTGAGTGCGGACTGTGTCCAGGGTCATGTGTGGTGTCATTAACTCCTCTCCACCCCCACCCCCATATTCCTGCCCTGTAATACTATCCTGTTAGGCAATATTCTCTTCTCCATTTGATAAGTGGGCAACTGAGCTCCAGAGAGGTTAAGTAACTTGTCCAGAGTCACATAGCAGAGCTGGGGGACAAAGCAGGGCTCTCCTGCTCCAAGGCTCACTGGATAGTCACCAGGCAGTCCCACCACAATGACCCCAATACTCTCTGTCCAGCCTCTGGCCCATCAGGGCCCCTCCGTCCTGGCCTCCTGGGGACTCACCCACTCAATAGCCAACCTAAGGGCTGGTTTGGCACCATCTTGGCCCAGAAGGAGGGCGAGCCACAGCTTCTCCCCTCCCCAGGTCCCCAGTGTTGGTGCCGGGCCACAGGCTGTGCTAGGGACCTGCTGGAGTGATGAGAAATCGGCTGAAGCGGCACTGAAACCATGGCCTCCTCCAGCGGCCCAGCCACAGGCGTGAGGCAGTGTCTCTGCCTTTTGGGGAATCCTGATGAGGAGCTGGCTAGGCCCGGTTTCAGCAGAGCAGCTGTGGACTTTCCGTATTTCTCTAGCAGCTCCTGCTGGCCCCTCAGGCGGCCACGTGGCTCCATGTGGACTGCTGGGGGTCAGGGTGAGTGTGCACTCGCGTCTATGTCTGAGCCCGGGAGGCACATCTGCAGGTGGGTGTGGTGCCCACTATGGGGTGCCTATCTGTGAGCACTGTCTTCTGGGCAGGGCTGCCTGAGTGCCGGGTGGGCACATGTGTTCACTCCTGGCTGTTTGAAGAAACATTGAAACAGCGGTGTGACCGTCACCTGGGCCCAGGGGCTGTGGCGCTTCTCCCCAGTTGATGCCCCCACTCTCTCGGTGACCCTCATTCTTGCCTCTGTCATGCATCAGGACTTGAGTCCCCCTGGAGTTTTTTATCTTGATCCTGTCCCAGCAGGAATAGCAGCAGGCAGGATTGTGGTCTGATACTTGGGAGAACTTCCAGGTGGAGGTGGAAAACGGTCATTAAAGCAGCCACCGTTGTTGGCTGAGCATTTATGGGTGCTCTAGAGAACCGACTTTATGTAACTTTTACACAACCCTATGAAGGTGATGTGATCATCCCCGTTTTGCAGATGAAGACACTGAGACTCAGAGACGGGCGCTGCAATGCCCAAGGGCACAGACTAGTGAATAGAGGAGCAGAATTTGAATCCAGGTCAGCTGCCCAGGGTCACGCACTGGTCCTATGGCAGGTGTGAGGTCAGATCCTCCGACCTTGTTGGTTGGCCGTGGCGGGTGCGTTGGGGTTGGGGGCCTGCTTTTCAAAGTGGCAGAGCCCAGGTCC
This sequence comes from Murina feae, assembly GCA_004026665.1. Classification (NCBI taxonomy): domain Eukaryota; kingdom Metazoa; phylum Chordata; class Mammalia; order Chiroptera; family Vespertilionidae; genus Murina; species Murina feae. The sequence continues at coordinate 66,648 of PVJC01003457.1, forward strand.
ACAGAGGGGACTCCTGATCGAGCCTTCACCACAGCTCCTGGCAGGGCCTTGGTTTTCTTCCGCTCTGACAGAAACCAGTGGGCTCTGAGGGGACTTACTTCATACCTTTCCCTGCTGCCCCTGCGGGCCCTGCTGCCACCCAAGCAGATGGCACGTGGTACCATCAGCCAGAGTCGGCTTTGGAGCCGATCAGGGAACTTCAGGTTAAATCCTGGCTGTACCACTTATTGCTGCCTATCTTGGGCAAATCACTTTGCCTGTCTGAGCCTCAGATTCTTTGTACGTAAAATGGGGGTGATAAGGGGACCTCCCTCATAAGCGTATTGTGAGGACTAACAGTAATGATAATACTGATAATGGCTGCCCGACTCCGAGGGTTTCCTATTGGCTGGGTGCTGCTGTTTGTCCTCCCAGCAGTGCTGTGAGGCAGTTAGTTAATATCCCCATTCTATAGAAGGGGAACCTGAGGCTCAGAGGGGTTAAATGGACTGCTCGAGGTCTTCCACTAGTAAGCGGTGGTACCTGGATTCTGGCCCAGGTCTGTCTGACTCCAAAGCCCAGCATGCTTAAGCCAGGAGGGTTATTCAAGATGTCTAGCCTGGCCAGTGTGGCTCAGTGGTTGAGTGTCAACCTGTGAGCTAGGAGGTCATGGTTCGATTCCCGGTCAGGACACATGCCCAGGTTGCGGACTTGATCCCCAGTGTGGGGCGTGCAGGAGGCAGCTAATCAATGATTCTCTCTCGTCACTAATGTTTCTATCTCTCTCTCTCCCTTTCCCTTCCTCTCTAAAATTAATAAAAATATATTTTAAAAAAAGATATCGCACAATGGCCCTGCCGGGGACCGGAGCCATCGGAGTAGATGCCTGCCACAAATAAACAAGCCCTGTGTTTTCCCAGCGCATCTCATCCATTACACAGTCGGCTGTGCTAAATGGGATTAACGCAGGAAAGGAGATTACAGATGTCAGGCGGCTTGGACAACTGTGAAACCTTCCCCAGCACAGCTTCTATTTCTCCTTCCGCTGTGGGGAAGAAGGGCTGGCTGGCTGAATCGGGAGACCTGGGCTTAACTCCTGGCTCCGTCCTTAACTTGCTGAATGGTCTTTGTGAGTGTTGGAAACATGAGTCATAGATGAGCAAGGTCCAGACCTGCCAGGGAGCTGGCGTTCTGTTAGCAGCGGCCAGGCCCATCCGTGAGCTGATTACAGAGGGTTCGTCAGCGCAGGCTGGGGGGCCGCCAGCTTGGCCACAGTTAGACCTCGCACTCGGCTGAGGGACGGCAGGTTGGAGTTTTAAAGAAACAATTTAAATACACGGTGCAGATCTGCGGGGTACAACGCGATCTTGTTTAAAGTGCTCAGTCTGGCGAGTGCTGCTAGATGTACACCCGGCGAGAGCACCACCATCACTTCAGCAATATTTCTGTCACTTCTCCGAGTTTTCTCCTCCCCGCAGCCACCCGTCCCTCCACTGCCGTCCTCGGGCGGACACTGGTCCGTGTCCTGTCCCTCGAGATCTCAGCCTTTCCTAGCAGTTTGTAGACCTGCAGTCATGCAGAATGTGGACTTGGCGCCTAGCGTTCTTCATTCAGCATAAACGTTTCGAGATTCGCCCGTATTGTCCCGAGCTCTTCTGGTTGCGGAGTGGTATTCGCGGTATGAGTCTGCCGCCATTGGGTTGCCGTGTACCTTTTCAGTGGTTCTCAACCTTCCGGCCCTTTGAATACAGCTCCTCATGTTGTGACCCAACCATGAAATTATTTTCGTTGCTACTGCATAATTGTAATGTTGCTGCTGTTATGAATCGTAATGTAAATATCTGATGTGCAGGATGGTTTTAGGCGACCCCTGTGAAAGGGTTGTTTGACAGCCAAAGGGGTCGCGACCCACAGGTTGAGAACCGCTGCTTCAGATAGAAAGTCAGGCCGTTTCCTGGTTTTTGACTGTTAGGAATAAAGCTGCTAGGAACAGGGATACACATGCCTTTGTGTGGGCATATGCGTTTGTTTCTGTCAGGGGACGACCTAGCAATGGAAGGACTAGTTCCCAAGGGGGTCGTGTCCTGTGCAGCCTCGCCAGCAGGAAGGAGCACTCGGTTGCTCTGCGTCCTCACTGACACTTATTATGGTGGGGCTCTATTTTTAGCCGCTCTGCTGGGTGTATGGTGGTGTGCTGCCCCTCCCTCCTGACCCCTGGAGGCTGTGAGAGACGGTCAGTCCTGCATGAAACCACTAAGGCCGGGGCAGCTACTTGTTACGCAGCAGTAAGTGACGAATGCATGCAGCCGGAGCACCTGGCAGGGCTTCTGTCTCCAAGCGGCGCGGCTGGCCGTTGAATTCTGGGAAATTCCTCTGATGCTTAAAAGAATCCTCCTTTTGCTGGGAGCTTCCTTAAGCTTTTCCCGGTCAAATCATCTGAAGTCAATAATCTTTGGAGGCAGTATTTTTGGACAGAGAGAAAACGTTTTGGGTGGACCTGCCTTAGTTTGCACAACCCTTTTCCTCGGGTGGGGCGTTTAGGTCACTTCCATTTTCCACGATAAACAATGCCGCAACGAACATCTTCAGCACATCTCTAGTGATGCCTGCCAGAGGTCTTCTCAGACATGGGATGAGTGGGCCATAGGCTCTGGGCCTCGTCCAGCTGTAAGATAGCGTGCTAAGTGACTTTTCGGAGAGCAGCATGGACACTCCCAGCAGCAGACAGAGAGTTTCATCTTGCCCGCCCTCCCCAGCATTAGATCCCCTCTCGGGTGGCGGGCTCTGGGCACCATGCTGAGGCACGTGCCACGGGGTACGCAGCCACATCACGCCAGCGCCTCGAGGGCTGAAATGCGGCTGGAGGACCTATGTCGTTTCTTTTATTTAGAGTGAAGTGGGTTCTAAACACCACTTACAGATCCATTAATCACGGTGTCGATGTGTTATTCATCTTGAGGAAATGACAGATGTTTCCTCAGCAAAATCTGAAGGGAAGTGGGTTAGGGAGGCAGGAGATTGATCGGTTGCTACCAAGGGGCTCATTGCTTCTCGCCCCATGACCTCCTTGCTCGCCCCCTGCCTGCAGCTCCCACCCCCCACCCCCCGGCCCTATCTATCCCCCTTTTGCTCATGTGGTTTGGGGAGGTGGGATGGATGCTGGGCATGGGGTCAGGGGTATGGGGTTCTGGTCTCGCTTCCCTCACTGAGTTCCTGGGTGAGGGGGATGTCTGCTTCCGTTCCTCCTTTTCTTGGATCAGCACTTTGCTACCCCTTTGGGGTCCCACCTGGCTCCTCTATCAGTCCTGGGGTGTCATGTGGGGCTGACATTGCCCCCCTTAGCCCCGCTCCAGGGGGAGGCATATTGTACTCAGGCTTGACAAGTGAGAGGTCTGCGACCTCCGGCCCAGTGATTGGTTCAAGGGGTGGCATGTGTCCCAAGCTGAGCCAGCCATGTTGGAGTCCTGGATCGAACTGTACCTGAAGTTTACCCTTCAGTATTCGGGTTCTGTGAGCCAAACCTCCTCCTCCTCCTCCTCCTCCTTCTACCAGCAACAGGCAGGTAATTTGTGACTGACAAGAGCAGTGGGGACAAAATCTTGTTTGAGTAGGCTCCAGAGGAAAAGCACAAGAGTGATGGGAAACAGGAGGGTTGGGGGGGG
>PVJC01003458.1:0-70230 GCA_004026665.1 Murina feae
TCTTTCTTTCTTTCTTTCTTTCTTTCTTTCTTTCTTTCTTTCTTTCTTTCTTTCTTTCTATCACTTGTCTCTTCATCCTGTCTAACCACCCATCACCTCTGTGTATGGCCCTCCATACCTCCTCCAATGTGTCCTCCTGTACAACAGGGCCTGGAAAGCTAAGGACACTTCTCCCAGACCTCCTAGCAGCGAGATTTCAGTTTTAATTTGTTCCATTCATCGGAAGTCTTGGCATTGCATCTGGAAGATCAAGTAGGGTAGAGGACACGCTTCACCATTTGGCTTTTTCTGCTGGCTGACAGTGGGGTGGTGGTGTCTGATTTTTCTGGGGCAGTTTCCTGATCCTGACAGTTCCTGAGAGGACTGACCTCCTTCTCATGCTAACTGTCTGATCCTGGCTGTGGTGGTTTGGTCTCAGAGCCAGCAGCTGGCACCTCGGCTTCCTGAATCAGCAGGAGGTCTCCCTATTGAAGAGCAGAATCTCCCTTAGTGGTTCAGTCTGTGTCTGGCTTGCAAGGTTATTCTCAAAAGCTCAACCTTGTCAACAGAAGTTTGCTGCCACCAAGCTAATGTCAATGGGAGTCCCCAATCTGGGGTGTGGAAACAGGAGAAATTTTATTCAGGTAAACAGTGTGCAAACCAAGGAAACACAGTCTTTGGTAGAAACCTAAAGTGTGCTTCACTGAGACAAAGAGGAGGATGGTTTTTATAAAGTTCTTGCCTGGTTCCCAACTGGTCCATTTTTATGAAAATGGTCCAATTGGTCTGAACACCAATGTCCTGCTTGGTCGACTTCGCACATTCTGACTGGTTGTCATATAACCACTCTGCTTGGTCAGTATAGATGCAAATAGGGATATAGCTGCACAGTTCTGATTGCATGGCAGGTCTCAGCCCATTGGTCAAAAGATAACACGAGGAACACCTTTATAAGGTGTTCTCAGACCAGAGGAGCATCATGCAGGTTCAGTCTGTAGTGTTTCTTTGAAATGCAGCATGCCTGAGAGGCCTCTATCAGCAATGGCTGCTAGGCTCTGGTTATGAATTTGGGCCCAGTTAACCAGAAGGAGTCCTTGTTGGATATATTCTTTCTCTCTCGAGGTCCACAACCTGGAGGTTGTTTCTTCAGCCTCCTCAATGATTCTGTGATCCGCATGCTGTAATTAATCCCTCTCAATTTAAACTAGCTAAAGTGGATTCTCTTTTTTGCAAGTGAACCCAGAAAGACACAACCCTTACCTCCCAACTACTGAAAATCTCTTCCATGCTGAAACATTAGGAGATAGGCTGCTTCATTCAATCAGTACACAGATGAAGGGTCTGGAATGGTTCTAGACTGTGGGGACGCAGTGATAAACAACACAGATAAGGTCAAGCGCTCAGAAAACTTTCATGGGAAAAACAGAAATTCCCCACGTAAACAAACAAGATCATTTCAGAGGCAAATTTAATGAAGAAACTAAACCAGAGTAACATGATAGAGAGTAAGCCTGGCAGGCAGAGGGAGTCATGTTAGATAAGGTGATCAGGGAAGGGCTCTCTGAGCAAGTGACACTCGAGTAGAGACCTGAGTAGTAAGCTCAGGTCCACCAGGTGATAACCTGTGGATAGGCTTTCTAGGAGCAGGAACTGAAAGAAAAAGGTGGGAAGATGAGAATGAGCTCAGGGCGTACAAGAGGCAAAAGAAAGGTCAGGGTGATTAGAGTTTAATGAGCACAGAGCAACAAGGTAGGAGCCCATTTTATTTATTCACTCATTCCTTAAATATTTGTTGAGCACCTACTATGCACTGAGCTCTATTCAGGGTTCTTGCATTATAGCACTGAAAAATTCCTTTTCTCATGGAGGTTATATCCTAGGGGTGGGGAAAGGAGGAATAATAAACAAATAAGTAGGTGAGACACATATTGTATTAGATCAGTAGTTTTCTCTCCTCCCCATGAGACATTTGGCAATGCCTGGAGACATTTTTGGCTGTCACAACTGTGGAAGAGAGAGGGGGTTGCTAGTATTTAGTGGGTAGGAGCTAAGGATGCAGCTAAACACCCTATAGTGCCCAGGGTGATCCCTCAAAACAATGAAGTGTCCCCCAAATTTCCATAGAGCCAAGATTGAAAAACCCTATTATTAGGTGGTAATGAAAGTTATGAAGAAAAAAAGCAGAGAAAGGTGACAGGGAATACCAGGGGCAGGGCAGAAGGTGGGGAAGCAGTTCAGGGATGAACACCGGAGAAATGTAACATCTGAACAAAAACCTGAAGAAGGCAAGGCCATTAGCAGTGCAGACATCTACAAGAAGATCATAGGACAGGAAACAACAAATGCAAAGGCAGTTTGGAAAGTTGCAGGAGAGCAAGGACACTGATGTGGCAAGGGCAGGGTAAGCAAAAGAGGGAGACACAGAGATGACACAAAGAAGATTACCAGGGTCCCGAGTGTCATTCATGCCCAGGGTGGTCAGGAATCAATTGCCAACTCATCAGTTAAAGAACTCTGGTCAGTCAGGCTGGAGTGGCTCAGTGGTTGAGTGTCGACCTATGAATCAGGAGGTCTCAGTTCCATTCCAGGTCAGGGCATATGCCTGGGTTGCAGGCCCCATCCCAGTGTGGGGCATGCAGGAGGCAGCTGATGAATGATTCTCTCATCATTGATGTTTCTCTCTCTCTCTCTCCTTTCCTCTCTGAAATCAATTAAAAATATTTTAAAAAGAACTGCAGGCAGAGCAGTGACATGATTTCTGACATTGCTTTTAAAAGGATGGCTCTGGTTGCTGTTTGGGAAATTATTCATAAGAGAACAAGAGCAGAAAGCGGGGACACCAATTATGTGGCATTAAGTGGATTGGCAAAGGAAGAGAGGCAGTAAGGATGACAACCAAACTTCTGGTGTGAGCCGGTAGAAGGTCTGGGAGCTGTGTACCAACGGGGAGCAATGTTGGGGAGGCAATGCCAATCAGGCATTCTATGTTGCACAAGTGGAGTTTGAGATAGCTACTAGGAAACCAAGTGGAGATGTTACAGATCACAGAATATGAGCCTGGGGTGTAGGAGAGAAGCCTGGGCCGGATATGTAAATCCACTGGAAACAAAAAAAGAATCCATTGGAACCAACAAAGCCATTAAAAATGATTTTAGTGTAAAAATCACTAAAGAAGTGAGTGTGGAGAGAAGTATGAGGGCGGGAGAGCTAAGCAGAGCCCAGACTGTGCAGAATATTTATCAAACTGCTAGAAATATAAAGTCAAATATTTTGCTAGTAAATACAAGTTATAATTATAAATCAGAATCCTGCTTGGAAAATGTATGACTGCTGTTTAACTTTCATATATTCATCTTTCAAGTTGATTCTCAAAAGTGGATAATTATTCCTATAAATTCCTTTAAGGAAAGGCTAAAGGAAGACATTTAAAGCAACAGCATCACGGACTACTGGGATTGTTTAAAGAATTTCAGAATTGGAACAAAAAAATCATCTAATTTGAACCCAAAATCTTAGAGACAACAAAACTAGTCACATGGCTAATTAGGGGCCTAACCAGAATAAGAAGCTTAAACTCTTATTTCTTATTCTGATGGTCTTCCCAGTTTATCATGCTAAGCAGACAACTCAAAACAAACAAACAAAACAACAACAACAACAAACAACTCTTCTGAGATAGTCATCTCAACTGGGGGGAAATTTTGATTTATTTACAAATATTTTATATTTACAAAACTCATTCTCTAGACAGTATGTAGCATCAAGCACCTGTGTATCTGTAGAAGAATAAGAATCCACCCTGTGCACAGAACCCTGTTTGGGGACTGGCAACTGGCCATTGCTCTACCAGCTAGGAGGAAGATAAAGAAGTGAGTAGAGAGAAGGATGTAACTTGCCTAGCCTGAGATTTTGTTGGACCTGCAATAAACAAACACTGAGAAAGCTGTCATTTATCCAATAGGTGTAGTTGGGGCCACTGAACTGGAAGGAAAGATGAACCTGTGCTTTGCCCCCAGAGGATAAGAACTGGTCTCCTTTTAATCCTTGTCACAAAGCACACTCACAAATATGCACATTTATTTCCATGGGATGGAGAAAGGTGGTGAGGATTGCTAGGGCTCCACTACACACACAGAGACAGAAACATCAGAAGGGGAAGTGAGTTGGCCCAGTCATCTCATGAGTCAGTGGAGGAAGAGGCAGTATTCTATCCTGTGACTCAGCCACTGACCATATCCTCCTCTGCCCACCAAGCAAACCCAGACAGACAGAGCAGAGCCAGGTTTGGACTAGCCCAGGATAGGGGGCGATGAACAAAAGAGCTTACATTCAGGCAGTGAGTAACCAAGTGGTACATCCAGGGAAGGCAAATCCAATAACCTCAGACTTCCAACCTCTGTCCTTCATGTATTCCTAGGTTCTCCCTCTTACACGGCATATGTATACCAGAGGACAACATCTGGGTTGCTTGCCTTTTTGTTTATTCCTTTTTTAAAAAATTCTGAGTAAAAATAGCTTTAAAAATGTCTCCTTTGGGTATTTCCCCCCCAAAATGGGTATGGTTTAAGGTTGTTTTCTGGAACTCCATTAACTTCCTTTCTTCTACAGTATTCTGTTTAAAATTACTCTGGGAAAGGAAATATGATTTAGTTGGGACCTTCTGTTACAAAGAGAACTACTGATATAATTTTTGGAAAAAAAATTCAAAGGGTGAATCATCTACATTCCCAAAGGAAGTCTTCACTGGGAAGCTCCCACAGTTGCCTTCTGGGAAATGGGGTCCTTAAGCGAGGAACATAAGCCCTATTGAATTATTTTCCCTTTATTCTATCAAAGGTGATAGAACTTGGCTTATTTTCCCTAGGCCCTTCTCGTGAAGACATAGCGCATATCACAGTAATGCTAGTCCCTCTGTGCTGGATATGCACCTTTATAGAAAACAAACAGTTGGAGGGATGGAAATTAATCAGGACTCAAGCAGCGAAGTGTTAGAAGATGATTAACTATTCCTTTATTCTAATGGTTTTACTATTTTGAAAGAAAGACTGATAAAGCAAAACATTCCATGGGAGACTTATCACATTTCTTTTCACCAATCTATTTCAGAATATGTCTTTTTGTGAAATGAATATAATTTCCTCAGGCAGAAATTATTCTGATCAATATAAGAATAAATACCTATATGCTAAATTCTAAAGTATAGTAATCACAAATTAAAGTAATTCCAAGCCCTGGCCTGTTTGGTTCAGTGGATAGAGCATCGGCCTGCAGACTGAAGGGTCCCAGGTTCGATTCCAGTCAGGGTTACATGCCCAAGTTGTGGGCCTGCAGGAAGCAGCCAATCAATGATTCTCTCGTATCACTGATATTTCCATCTTTCCCTCCCTTTCCCCTCCTCTCTGAAATCAATACAAAATATATTTTAAAATATAAAGTAATTCCAGCTAACTGAGAAACAAATTCTCCATTTACAATTGTCCTATGGCGTTTTCAAGAACTTCTTTGCTATTAGTGGGAAAATGTAATCTGTGTGGGCACTGTGGAAGCTGTTACAATGCAAAACAATCGAACCACCTCCTATGGTTAAATAGAGAGAGGGAGAGAGGGAGAGAAGGAGAGAGGGAGGGAGAGAGGAGAGAGGAGAGAGGAGAGAGGAGAGAAGAGAGAGGAGAGAGGAGAGAAGAGAGAGGAGAGAGGAGAGAAGAGAGAGGGGAGAGAGAGAGAGAGAAACTATTATTGGTCCAACTTCTAAGAAGACTTCTCCCATGATAACACTGTTAGGTGCAAGAAGACACTGTGCTGATTCTCTGCTTGCATGTGACCACACTAAAAAATTATATCCTAATAGGGTTGTGATGAATCCAGCAAAAAGACAGGCTCAAACCACCGTCACGAGGACTAAAGATTATCTATCCATCTAGCTAACTACAAAAGTAGGTTTACAGTTGTGAGTATGTGAAACAGAGGTTACTTTTGTATTGTTATTATTTATTAATTATTGTATTATTTTCCATACAAACAATAGCAAACTACTTTTGCCTCACCCTGTATGCATGTGTGTGTGTGTGTGTTTTTTTACACCGTTTCTGATTACCTTGGAAATATCAAATTTAGGCTTCTGTTGTAGCCTAGCACATATTGGTTAGTATTTATTAAATAGTTGTTTGGTTGAATTAAATCAACTACCCATCAAATCTGGTTAAACACTGAATTCCCTCTTATGCTAACCAAAAGGGAAAGAAGAATTGAGGCATCTCACCTCAATTGCTGTAAGTCTGGTGTATTTATACTGGGATAGAATCAGGTGCAGTTATAGGACCTCCAATAATTTGTCACAAGTCTATAAAGGAGGAATCACGCCCCTTTATTTTCCTGCTGAAAAATCACCGGGACATGGAAAAATCCCCAACTCAGCACCTTGGCGTTCTTTACCCAGTCCTGTTAGCGTCCTGGCAGACCAATTTGGAAATCATGATTAATCCCCTGGTAAACAGAAAATAGGCTCTGGAGCCATGAAAAGCCAAACCTGAGTCACTCTCTGGAGGCTCAACCCCTGGCCAATCTAACTCTACCTCCTCCTCCAGGAGCTGGCTCACTTGCCCGGTGGTTTTCAGCAAACAGAAAGGCCTTTCCATGGTGACAGAGCCGCACAACAAAGCAGAGACTGAAATGCCGCTGTAAGCGACTAACCATAAGGGGATGAAACCCAGATATTTGCAGGGGTCATCATGTCCAATATGGTTCAAATGAAATTTCCTGGAATCCTATCCTACCAGAAATGGGAAACTCAATATCCTTCCTAATTTCTAGAGGGACTGGAGGGGAAGGAGGACATGTACCTAAACTTCTCTTTGTCATCAAGGGCTCCAGCTTGGTTTGGACTGTGATCATCTTGTCACTGTGTGAGATGCTGCTGTCCCATGCTAGACATGGCCTGCTTCTTCACACACCCGTCCTTTTATGTACTTCCCAAAACACCACTGACCCAAGGCTCTTGATGCAACTCACTCTTATGGAAGATTCAAGGCAATGGATATTTGCATGGAAGCCAAAGAAACAATTTAAAAGTAAAAATTAAATATCATTGTCCTTAAAAGTCCTTCAACAACCCTGGCTCCAGAACTTTCTCACCAACTGCTCTTTCTCCTCAGGCTCTGGCTTTATTCTATACATTTCCCCAATTTCTTCAGCTAACCCTCTCTCCCAAATTCCTGTCACTTCATTATATAGATGTTACTTTGATTTCCCTGTCCCTGTGCTCTTGCCTTGCACTCTTAAAACATTTTCCTAAACAAAGATGCCTCTTTTTCTAAAAGGAACTTTCTGGCCACATGTTCAAATACATTTACACACCAACACAAGGATAGCAGACACACACACACACACACACACACACACACACACACACCTGATGACCCTGAGAAAACACAGGAGCAGAGAGCTGATTCCCAGGAACTGAGTCCACAGGACTAGAATAGAACAATCGGACAGAATAAGAGGACTTAAAACATTATTTTAATTTTTACAATCGGTACTGCTCTTCCCTTACTTTCCTAGGATGCAGTGTTCACCGGAAATCTGAAATATTCTCGGGTGCTGTGTAACTCTGAGGCCAACTGGGCATCAAGAAGCCTACTTCTATAACCACCCACATGCTGTGCTTCTGGCAGCTCAGGTTATCTTTCTCCTGGTATTGCTTTCTCTGCATCACATATGTTGTTCCAGCCACACATTCTCTCTCTGTCTCTGTCTCTCTTTCTCTCTCTCTCTCTTTCTCTCTCTCTCTCTCTCTCTCTCTCTCACTGTTCCCCCCTGAAATGCTTTTCCACATTTCCCCTCTCTGAATCAGATCCATTCTTCAAGGATTTTATGTGTGAAGACTCACAGATTGTGGCATTTGATTTCATTCTTTCTCCTAATTATTCATTTCATTTAGGTAGTCATTTCCTCCTTAATAGTGACATAAATTCTCTGAAGGCAATGATTATCCAGCCCCTTTTTTTGTATTCCCACATTTCACTAGAACAGCTCCAAACAAGCCATAGATACTCAGCAGATGCCTATTGGATTGAACTAAACAGATCATGGGACCTCAGAACCAGAGTGTAATTAACCTCAAACTTGAGTATACCTCATTGAGGGAGACTAAGGAAACTTGGATCCTACTCTGCTGTCCAGATTTTGGTAGTTGGAAATCTCAGTATCTATCTTTTTTTGTGACGTGTGAGAAGTGTTCAGTCCTATAAATCTAGATTCACGCCCCCATGGAAGTTGAAAAGACCAGATCCTTCCTGGACCCCAACTCACCCCAGCCAAGGGCAGAGAGGCATATGGCGAATCAACCAGAGAGGCTCTTTCCCTGAGCTTTTCAAACTTGAGAGAGATACCAGTACGAGGAAACATAAGAAGTTTTCTGGAACACATAATGTTCTAGCCCACTTCCAAGTCTTGTTCTCCAATATCCTATTAATTCTGTGCACACCACCAGCACCATCAAATCCTTTGCACCAATTCTTTAGCCTCAGTGGGTCAGAGTTTTTGTTCATTGCAGCCAAAGGATTCTCACCACCATATGACCTAATCTCTCTTTTCCCAGTGAATAACCTTTGTTAAAAATACAAATGAATGAAGAAAATACATATAAAACATATTTAAAAGTTGTATAGGTTATAAATGTATTTTTGTTGTTGGCTATAACTCAAGAATTCAGTATATGTATTTTATGCTTCTCCCTTTTTGTTTTAAGATGTGAATATTTTTTATCTGAAATTTTAAATATATACTTCAAAACTTAGGTATTTTTTATATCCTGGAGTTATTCCTTTTTTATATATTAATTTATATCTTATGAATTAATCTGTATTCTTTAGAAATAATTAGTAAATATCATAATACAGTGTCTGTCTCATCTTTTATCTTTTCCACACAAAGGACCATAAACTAAGTTGCCAATTGAGTTGTTAAAACCAGTAACTCGGCACTCCTAATGGACAGAATCATTTGCCTCTGATTTACAAGGCTTTCCATTTTACACATCAGCCAAGCAGCAGCCACTGGTTGCTAAGCAACAGCTTTCCTCTCAAGGGCCAGAAATAGAATATATAGAAGACCAGTTTTTAAAATATAATCTACATATATATGAAGTTCAAGTAAGACCCAGCCCCATAGTTTGGCTGTTTGCCCAGAATGCTTGTCACGAATACTGAATTCACAATGACAGTGTGTGAATTTCAAATACATTTGGTCCATGAATTCTTCAGTAACTATATCCCCTTGTGTTTGCTTCCAGTATCTTCCTTGCTAATGGAAAACCACGAAGTAACATAGACAGCAGGCTTTTGAAGCAAATTTTCTTAGAAAAACTATTTGTAAACTGTACACTGAGGTTTTGCTGAACCAAGTCATTGCTGCATTAACATTCCTGTAGCAATACTACTTTCCTGGTTAAAAGCTAATGCTCTAGGATGCACTACAAGTGGTTAATAATGACTCCCATAGGAAAATGACCATTTGCTTTTTCCCTCTGCATATTCCTTACAACAAAAAGAATTGTTGCTAATAGTCGCTGAATTCTTGCTAATAGTCGCTGCGTGTTTATGGTATGGTCCTAAGCTCCTTATATGCAGTAATTCACATTAAAATTCTCCATATGGCAGATAAGGAAAGACGCTTAGAGAAGGTATGTAATTTGCTCAAGGTTGTGCATACAGAAAGCAACAGAGAGCCAGGATTCGAACTCAGACAAGGAGCCTCCAGGTCTCCACCATGTCACTATTCATTCTTTCATCAGGTAGTTCATGTATTGCCTAAACACCTTTTTTGAAAGGTATACTGTCTCAGGAAATACAGAATTATAATTATATCTGGGTGCTCAGTTCATTAGCAGCTTTTCACCATTGGTCTAATCAGGTTTACAACAGGAGGAGGTAAGCGTGTAACAGAAATCTAACAAGTGCATGAGGATCCACATGTGAGCTGATTTTAGCCAACAGAGAACTGACACTGTGCCAATTCAGCTGAACCTGTGGCCACATGGTGTGTTTACTCAAAATAGATCGTGCAGTTACAGAAGTTCCTAAGGAAAAGCTTTAAATAAATATCACTTCTGGGAATTGATTTCCTTCTCAAATGTATATTTGGTGATTTTTTTAAAAAAGGTTGGCTTAGTATACAAAATAAAGTTAGAATATGATCTTCCTCGCTTTTTTGTTGTTAATCCTCAACTGAGGATATTTTTCCACTGATTTTTTTTTTTTTTTTTTTTTAGAGAGAGAGAGTAGAAGGGAGGGGGAGAGACACAGAGAGAGAAACATTGATGTGAGAGACATGGATTGGTTCCTCCTGCATGGGCCCTGACCAGATTGCGCTTGTTAAAGCAGACAAAGCAAAGAATATAAACCAAGCCAAGAAACTGAAAACTGTGCTGAATAAAATCAGTTTAGGAAGAAAAGAAAGAAAGAACACCCCAAATGCATAGGTTGACCTCTTTGTTAAAACTTTTTCCTGTACATTTGTTTGTTCGTTCATTCATTCATTCATTTATTCATTCTGTGTATGGAAACGACACTGGAGGTTAAAAATACAGAAATGAAATGCACACACCTAATGCTCACATTCAAGGAGAGGAAGCAGAGGCATAAACCTCACATGAAAAGTGCTGTGAGGGAGGAAGGAAGTGGGATGTTGGGGCCCACAGGGACTGGCCACCTCAAAATGAGAGGCAGGAAGGCGTCTATAAAAGGGTACATGGGAGCTGGGGCTTGAAGCACGAGTAGAAGTTTGCCATAGGAAAGGAAAGAAGTTGGAGTTCTAGTTAGAGTTCATAAAATGCACAAAGTCCCAGTGAGATCAAAGGCCATGGTACTGAGGAGGACCGAGAGAACTCCTGCACTGCGGGAGAGGCCGGGAGATAGGATGGGGTCAGGCGGATTTTTATTCACTGCAGGAGAGAATGTGGACTTTATCCTGAGGGCAACCAACAGCTGACAGAGATGCTGGAAGACAAGGGAACATGTTATAAATGTGAATGTTATAAACTGTGGCGGTTTAAAAAGAAAAAAAAAAAAACATAACTAAGGAAAATTGGGCAAAAAAGAGTGAATCGGTGCTGCATTCCTCAGCTTTCAAAGGAAGAAGTCAATAGGAACATCTGAAAATCAGTCGGAAAATAGAGGCATCTGAACTGTTGTGACGTCAAAGGCAACCGCTGGAAGTGAAGATAATGCAAGAGCTAAAAACTATCAGGAGGTAAAAGATAGCAATTAAGGTAGAAGTTCCTATGAGAATTCTTCTCACCCTTCACAGCAAGGAGTCAGCATCTGTTGCCCAGAACTGGTAAATCAAGAATTGGAGATTAGCAGCAGAACTGAAAATAGTGGCCTCTGCAAAAGGAGACTTGGTGGGCAAATACTTTCTGTGGTTTTGATAGCTGGCGCCAAAGAGGCACAAGTGGGTTTTCTTTCTCTTTCACCGCTTTGTCCAATGGGATTCATTACTGTGCTACCTTGGAGAGGCAGCCTCTCATCTTCTCTCTTAAGATAAAGTCTCCAAAGGGATGTTTATTGCTCTTCTAGGGTCAGTCAGGCTTTGCTTATACAATGAAAAACAAAAACAAAAAACCACACACACACAAAAAACACACAAGAAACCGTCTTGAGCCCAGGCACTGCTGATAAGACACAGACTCCTTAAGACTTCAGTGAGCTTAAAATAATCACTACTGGGGATGCTTTTCTATTTTAGACACAGAAATCCAAATACCAGGAGGACTTTCCTTGGATGGCTTTATCCTACCATGTGGACAATTCCAGGGTCAGGTGGTCTTCTCTGGGCAGGGAATAGGGGTGGTGAGGCAGAGGAGATACTGAAAATATGCCCAGATAAAGAAGGTACGTGACCCACAATGCTGCAAATATTTACTGTCTGGCCCTTTACAGAAAAGGTCTGCCGACCCCTGTGATAAGAGTCCAAATGCCTAACTTTGAGAGCCTCTACCTTGACCTCAAGCAATACATCGGAAACACTGGTCTCTGCATAACTAATGATGTGACCAAGTTCTAGTCATGGTTCTGGATACTGACTAGAATAGAAAAAGACGTTTTCCTTCTAGCATCTATTTGCTGGAATTATTAGAGATGAAGTCATTTGGTGTATTGGATGACACTGAGTTGTCATTCAGTAATAACAATGCATCATTCGTTCCATCGCTAAGATTGAAATTGAGAGCAGGGACAAGACCTTTCCTGAAACCACAGCTGTCTGGGACATGCAATACCAACAAGCCCAGCAACAATACCCCTAGGCCAAGAAAACAACCTAAAAGCTCTGAAAAACAGCCCTAGCCAGTTTGGCTGGGTGGATAGAGCATTGGCCAGTGGACTGAAAGGTCCCGGGTTCGAATCCAGTAGGCAGCATGCAGGAGGTGGCTGATTGATGTTTCTCTCTCATCAATGTTTCTAACTCTGTCTCATTTCCTCTCTGTAAAAAAATCAATAAAATACATTTTTTTAAAAAGCTCTGAAAAACAAACTTTTCCATGCTTTTGGCATTAAAACTCACTTTTGTGGAAAAACCTAAATGGAAGAGAGGTAGGCTCTTTGTTACCTTTAACCTACCCAGTGTGACTACTGATGCTTTTCTCTGCATAAGTGCTGAGATGGCTGATTATGGGACACTGCCCCAGGGTCTGTGGGTCTGGAATGAATGACTGAGCACATTCTACCTTCTGAAAACTGAGGGTGGAGGGGGTGGGGAATCTGAATCCTAAATCCAGCTGGTCCTAAAGGCCTTCAATAAGGAACTGTGGGCCTATATTCCATTTGATCATTATTACAGTTAAAGGGGGCCTGTGCAGGTGCCACTCTACTTTGAAACCAGCAAAATCGTTCTTCCGCAATGCTCCCACATAACACACTCCTCCAATTTTTTAGTATTTGCAAATAGTATAAGCTAACATTTGTTCCAGTAACAACTGAATACCTTGTACCAATAGGTTTCTCTTTTAAAGATGCTGCACAGAATGGGAATGCTCACACCCTCCCTACCACCTTGCAAACACTCTAAATACAAGCGTAAGTATTCTTAAAGTGATACACACTATTCTCATTCTTACCACTCCCAATGTCAATGAGTTTAATTCAAAAAATCATTTGAATGTGCCAGGCACTCAGGTGAGTACAGTGGTGAACAGAACAGGCATCTAACAAAACTATGATTTGAAAGTGGATACACAAGATTTATTCAAATAAATTTACTGAGCACCTACTAAAACCAAACACCTTGCTAGGTGCTGGGAATTTAGCAGTAAACAAACAAACAAAAATTTTGATCATCATAAAACTTACTTCCTAGCAGAGGGAGAACGATAATAAGCAACATAAAAAAGTAAAATAAATAAATTAATATGAAGCAGAGAAGAAAACAGGGAGTGCCAAAGTGGGGGACACAATTTCAAATAAAGTGATCAGAGACCACCTCACTGACCAGGGGACATTTGAGAAAGCTGGTAGGAATGAGAGGGGGGAGAAGAGGTACTCCAGGGAGAGGGACTAGCAAGTACAGAGGTCCTGAGAGCACAGGGCCAACCTGAATGAATAGCAAGGTCAATGGGAGGGGGTGGGGCTGGAGCAGAAGAAACCCGGAGAAAGGGTCATGGGAGATGGGGTCGGGAAGGGAGAGTGTGGAGTACTATGTAGGCCACCGGAAGGACTTAGGATTTTAGTCTGAATGAAACACTCTCTAAGGACTGTGAGCAGTTATAGGGACTGAAAACGATCTTAAGTTCTTCCGGCTATAAAAGTATTAAGTATGGACGGTCATCCAGGAAAGGGATTCACCTGGACTAAGAGGTCAGAGAAAGCCTCGCTGGAGAAATGGCATCTAGGCCTTAAGAACTTGTTTACTGTGGGCAGTGAGCTGTAGGGCAAAGGGAGGTGCTCTCTCAGGACAACATGTGCTGCTGGGGAGGGAGAACACGGCAAGCTGGAGGCTTTTAATGCCACAACAAGCATCCTGTACTTTCTCTGAAGGTTGATGAGTGGGAAATTGATAGGTTTTAAGGTAGTGACATGATCTGCTCAAAGTTTTATAAAGACTATCTTTTTCGTAAATTAGAATGGGCAGTATTTGTGTGTTTTTAAACACAGATCATCATTCATCAATTCAGGGAGTCACCAAATGGCTTAAAAAAAAAAAAAAAAAAAGACAATAGAAAACAGCAGAATGCCCATGATTTGTAAATATAGTTTCAGGAAACTTTATTTCTTAAAAAAAGTATATTACTGATTTCAGAGCAGAAGTGAGAGGGGAAGAGAGATAGAAACATCAATAATGAGAGAGAATCATTGATCGGCTGCCTCCTGTACGCTCCCCACTGGGGATGGAGCCCCCTGGACCAGATATCAAACCTTGAGCTCATAGGTCATCGCTCAACCACTGAACCACACCGGCTGGCTCAGAAAGCTTCTAATTCTCTATACATATACACTCATGTGCATGTGAGTGTCATTATTCAATGTTTAAAAGACACTTGATTTGAAGAAAGGGCAGAAAAGGGGAGAGTAGTGGATGGAATGTGCTGTCATCTTCTTAAAGGTATCGCTGGCTGTTGAGACTAAAAAGGGAGAGAAACAAAAAGGCTGATGAAAAGTCTGAGAGACACGCCTGAGGGGTGTGGGGCAAAGGGATGGTGCAGGAACTGGATGAATGGTGGCAACGTCCCTGACACTGGGAGAACCTGGGAGGTGGAGGTAATCACTTTAGAAGTTCAGTATGTTGCCTACAGGACAGCACAATGGAGATTCCCGGGTTAGAGAGCACAAGGAGGCTGGTTACTGAGACTAAGTGGTCAGCACTGTCGGGGAAAAGAATTTTTAAAAGATTTCATGACAAGTCATGCCAGCATCTGTGATAGTCATCCTGTGTAAGATGGCAGGGGCAAAGTATACTAAATATTTTGGGACAACCGTATACTGAAACATTTCCTTTGTTTATCTGGAATTCACACTTCACATGGCATTCAGGACTCTAGCTGGCAATTCTAATATCTCCTGAGAACCGAGGCAGACACACCAGTTAGAGCACAATGCCAATAATGCAGGCAAGAGGCAGGAAGCCCTAAAAGCAGTGTTTCACAGGGATTCTTTGCCTGACCAGTAGAAATAAATACATATGTTAAAATGTAACATTGAATTGAAATTTCCTCAAAAAATTAAAAATGGATCTCCCTTTTGACCCTGTGATCCCACTCCTGGGAATATATCCTAAGAAACCAGAAACACCAATCAGAAAGGACATATGCATCCCTATGCTCATAGCAGCACAATTTACCATAGCTAAAATTTGAAAACAGCCTAGGTGCCCATCAGCAGATGAATGGATTAGAAAGCTGTGGTACATCTACACAATGGAATACTATGCTGCTGTAAAAAGGAAGGAGTCCTTAGCATTTGCAGCAGTATGGATGGAGCTGGAGAACATAATGCTAAGCAAAATGAGCCAGTCAATGAAAGAGAAATACCACATGTCCTCACTCATCTATGGATAATAATAACCATTATAAACTGATGAACAAAAAGAGATACAGAGGCAGAGCAGCATCAAACAGACTGTCTAATTACAGCAACAAGGACAGGGAGGATTGTTGGGGGGGTAACAGATCAGCCAAGGGACTTTTATGCACGCGTTTAAGAATAACCAATGGACACAAAACACTGGGGGGGTAGGGGAGGCGGGCGGAAGGGCAGGGGAAAAAAGAGATATATGTACTAATCTTTGAAAAACTGTATGTAATTAATAAAAAAAGAGAGAAAACACACAAAAAAAATAAAAAAAATGTAACATTGAATCATTAACCTCCGAAGCTAATCTAACAAGAGTAATATGTAAATTAACCATCATTCTGAGACACCTAAGTCACGCCCACCAGTCAAGTCATGCCCACCAGCCAATCAGAGCAATGATATGTAAATTAACCCAGCCAAGATGGTGGCCAGCAGCCACGGAGCTAGAGCAAACAGGAGGCTTCTGTTTGGAGGAAACTGCCTGCCTTGGCCGGCTCAAAGCAACAAAGTTTCAATTATAGAAGCCACGGAGCTGAAGCAAAAGGAGGCTTCATTGCCTGCCTAGGCAGGCTGTGGCCTCCACTCAAGGCAATAACGTTTCAATTATAGAAGATAAATAAACCTCAGAAACCTGTTTCCAGCCAGCCTCGCTGGGACCTTGGGTCAATGGAGCTGTGGCCAGACTGCAAACAGCCATCAGCCCCTCACCCAGGTACCCCAGTAGGGGCCCAAACCCTGAAGGGGCTGTGGGGGCTGTGCAGGCTGGCCAAGCCCAGACTGCAAACAGCCATCAGCCCCTTACCCAGGCTGGCCAGGCACACCAGCAGGTAGACATCCCCCGAGGGGTTCCAGACTGTGAGAGGGCACAGGTTGGGCTGAGGGACCCCTCCCCCACCCCCCGCGTTCACAAATTTTTGTGCACTGGGCCCCTAGTTAATTATAAGCATAATGCTGTCCTAAATGGACACTTTCTCCCGCAAGGTCACAATGTGAACTGGTATGGCTCAATTCATTATGTGCCCCGCTGTCTGCTATGGCTCAACTGCGGGTGCGCTATCTCACAAGACGAATACCACTGGAGAGGGATGGAGGGCTAACTCCCAGATGGGACTCTTAAAGGGACTTATCTGAGGGAGGAATGTTTTGTTTGCATTTTTACTTCAATAGAACTGGTTTATAATATTGAACTTGACATGAAAACAAAAATGAAAAAGCCATATGTTGATATTACTGTCCTTGAGGAAAATTTTTTTAAACACACACATTTTCAGATCCATAATCTGAGTAACTTGCTTTGAAAAAGAAGCTGATGAAAAATTAAATAAAAATACATAAATCTAACATTTCAAAACTATTTCAAAATACGTCTTTTTTTTTTTTTTCTTTCAAGGGCAGCTGTGCTCCTAGTGCCCTGAAGCTTCTTACACTGTAAACTAAATTCCTTGGCCTTGGTTTATTAGCAAACTCCGAGATAGCCCACTGTCCCCGGGCCCTGACTCCAGTGAGCTCCTGGGAAAGGAAGGAGCAAGCAATGTGTGCATATATACACATTCTCCAAGTGGACTGGTGGATCCCACACAGATAGCTGCTTCATTTTTTGTCCAAGTTCCATGAGCAGATATGTCTATAATGGCAAAGGAATTTTTTAGAACCTGTAAGGTGATATGTAATAGAAATATGACTAAAAAAACAAGAGTGTTCCCTAGCTGGTTTAGCTCAGTGGATAGAGTGTGGGCCTGTGGACTGAAGGGTCCTTGGCTCGATTCCAGTCCAGGGCATTTGCCCAGGCTGTGGGTTCAGTTCCCAGGAGGGGGTGTGCAAGAGGCAGCCAATCAATGATTCTCTCTCATCATTGATGTCTCTATCCTTCTCTCCCTTCCTCTCTGAAATCAATAAAAATGTATTTTAAAAATGTAAAAATAAGAAAAAATGAAAAAGAAACATGAGTGACAGCTGCCCATCAACCATATGACATTTTCAACATCCAGATTCGAATGTAACCTCAGGGAGGGCAGTTTTGCTAATCTGTGCTGCTTGCCAATGTGATTTACAAAAAAAGGAGTAAAATGAAGAGTTTGTGCCAGTCAATTACTATGTTCAAAGGGATGCTGAGACTATTCAAAGCTTTTCATTCTAAGCTTGTTAGGAGCAGCTCAATATCCAAAGGTAAACCTTTCAGTTTTTTTCACTCATTCAGTAAATGTCCATTGAGAACCAATAAACTGCCAATAAATTGCTGGGCTCCTGCTTCAAGAACAGACCAAGGGCATCATATGTAAACTGGTAGAACCACATTGTGAAATGTGCCCGTTCAAAAGGTGTCCCCAAGCCTGGCCAGGTGACACGGTTGGTTGACATATAGTCCCATAACTGATAGGTGTTTCTCTCTCTCTTTCTTCCTTCCTCTCTCTTTAAAATCAATGAAGAACATATCCTCAGGTAAAGATTTAAAAAAAAAGTGACCCCAGATGCTGCCTTAAAAAGTAAGTTAATATAATAAAAAAGCCCTAAATTGTACATTTTTAATTGAGCCTATGTGAGTCATATCTCAATTTTGAAAAAAATACAGTTAAAAGTAAAAAAAAAAAAAAAAGGTAGAAAGTTAGAGTATAATTATAAACTGAGTGGACAGATTATTATGACCACCTGACGTTTGCAGGCAAATTAGCTATAATTTCTCACTAAAGTTGCTAGAAGGCCAGATCATTATAAATAGGGAAGCAGGTTGTGTACCACGACAGTAGAAGTGATTTTTTTCCTGAAGATATGGGTAAACAACGTAATTTAACAGCCTTTGAATGTGGAATATATACTCTCTCTAAAATAAAGTAAAATAAAATAAAAACTAGAAATTATCAAGTTAGCCTAAGACAATACCAAAAAAGTAAAATATATTTTAAAAGACAAAAATATGAATGTCTTTAATTGTAAAGTAAAAACTGAATTCTGAGTGCCCAGGATAAACAAATAAAATGACTGACATGAGAGAAAAGAAAAGTAAAAAGATAGGAAAAGTCTCTAAATTGAAAGGTTTTTCTGGATTTTTCATTAGCTATTTTTAAAGGAAAATGATTTTCAAAAATACTTAGGAGTAATTTGGAGACAATTTATCTTTTTTTCAATAAAGGCTACTTAAGAGCCATTGAATTCTTATTCCACTACTTAGTTATCTCAAAAAAAAAAAAACACAAAACAAACAAACCTAGAAAAATGTCCTATGAATTAACAAGTCATTGTTTTATGAATTACCATACCTAATAAATATAATATTATGCAGATCTGTCCATGTAAATCAAAGTACTTCACAAGGTTATCTAAAGCCCGAAGGGTGTTAAAGAAACAATTACTCATAACACTTGTTAAAGACAGTAAGGAAGACTTGATTCTAAGGGGCTACTACCACAGGGTTTTGTAGTAGGGGAGAGGGACTGAGCCCCAAACCCAAGGAAAAATGGGATGGACAGCAAGAAACAGGGGGAGGGGTCCTATAGGTGGAAAAGTACTAAGAGGAAGCATTAAGAGTAAGGAGGGATTCTGGCTAAAATGAACTATTAGGATTCTTGCTGAATCCTAATATTAAGCAGGCCAGATGATGAGATAGTATTTGGGGCTCACAGAGGATGAGGACTTTGATCAGAAATGGTCTACAAAGCCTGAGGGTTCTTTCTAAATCTTCCCCTAATTCACATGCTTAGTAGACCATATCTTGTACAACTAATACCCATGTGGTGGGCGGGTGGGGGGAGGGGGGGGGCGATGTAGGCACCTCAGTCTGGTTCCTGAGTCCTGTACTACATGACTTTGGATGACACACTTAATTAGCTGTAACAAGGTTCTTAGGAAAACAAATTTATGTAGCTAAGTCGCCAGTACGTTGTAAATGTTTAACAAACTTGCAGGCCCAGGTTGAGAAGAGCAATCAGATGTACCAGGGCATGTTTACAGACTTGGTTGAATAGGGGATACATGAGAGTGGTCTTCAAACCAGAGTACCAATAAAGCTGGGTATAAAACTGGAGGATTTCCAGAGTTCATTCACAGGCATGGGCTATTTGAACAAAATCAATATTAAATTTTTCAACTCCCACAGATCCTCTCCTAACACTGCTTTATTTACTGAAGAGAACACTGCAGTGGCCGGAGGTTCCCTTTTCCACATCCCCTTGCCCAACCAAAGGTGGGGCACCACTTTAGAAAGAAAGTGAAAGCACAGCCTCACTGGGCCCTCACTTTTCTGTGCCAGCTCCAGGGGTAAGTCCCTCCAGGACACCAAACAGGGACCATGTAGATTTCCTGAGGATCTCAGATTTCTGGAGAGGGAAGCAGAGCTCAGAAAGTCACCATGCCTTCTCTCTCTACCTTCATGGTGATGCCCATCTCAACTCATGCTCATTCTCCTTTCAAATTCAAAAGTAAGGTTGTATAGATGTGCATTAAGGATGTTTACTTACAATTAAAAAAAATAAAGCCAGCCTGCTCCTGACAGAAAGTCAGCCGAAGACTTGGCCACATATTTTGCTCTCTCGCGTTATGAACAATGTCTGAGCGGAAGGAGGCAAACCTGCAACTCTTGAGATATAAAATAGTCTTTATACAAAGCTTTCAGATGTTGACTTGAAAATGTACACAGAGAGAATTTTACAAAAGTCTTTTAAAGTTTTTGAGAGCAAGAAGTTTGAAGACCACTGGTCTAAGAAACTTAGCCTCGGGGGAGAAGGTTTTTGCCAACGTATACGCACAATGTTAATGACAAGCCTTCTGAAGGAAAATTAGATTTTTTTTTTTTTAATGTAGTTGGGTTGTTTTCATTCTGATCCTTGGGAACTTTTGTCCATTCTGAGGGGAAAAGGCCTATAGTCGTGCCAGTAAACAACACAGAATCACATTACCTAGACATCTGTGGGAGACAGCTCAAAACAACAGTTTTAGGGCAGACCATGACGCAAGCGAGAGGTAGGGTACGACCTTCATGGTGATGCCCATCTCAAGAGCCACAGGAATTATCTGCAACCACAAGGTAGCCACAGAAATTCCAAATCTCTGTGTGCTAAACTTCCTGCTATAGTTGGGAGGGTCAAGGACGGGCTCCCTCTATTTCATCCTGTCTGTAGGATCAGCCTCTCCTTGCTGTTCTGGTGAGTCCACTGGGCATGGTCTGGGAAACTCTTTAAGATAAAACATTCAGAACTCATTAAATAGGAAATTCCTTCCTTCGTGTCTCTGCCTCCAACCTCTCTCTCTTCCCAAATAAAAAGATGAAGAAACTGAGGCTCAGAGAAGTTGAATTGTTAAAGGTCCTGAGGCACCGCCTGTTCCAACTGAGAGCGGCTGTCTGATCTGCACTCAGAGCCCCTAATTTCAAGTCCAGAATTTTAGCCACAGATTAGACACTACTGGCAACAGACTGTCCCAGAAGGGCATAACCTTCTTTATATTTTCCTCAAGTTGTTTTTAATGTTATTCGGCTAAGAAACAGAATGGGTCTATATCTGGGCAGGAAGCTGGGTGTGAAGGTATAACTGTCCCTGACTCACAGGTGCATCACTCCACTTGGGTGGCAGTTCCTCCCGGACAGGCCTGGCCCACCGGGAGACACGGCTGGGATCTGTCTGGATAAGGTACTATTTTCCTCTTTCATTACCAGTGAAGAATCCCTCCCATTGTAGGGACTTTTGGACCCCTGGTGGGAACACAGGCCCCAACTGCTAAAGAAACTATAAAAGACTCTTTACATTGATAATTTCATTAAGAATTTACAGTCCCCCTTGGTGAAACATAGAAAATAATGAACATTAACTCAGTGTCTCACAGGAAAGATCAATTACCTCATCTCTAACAGAAATTGCCATACAGACACAAAGAATTTTAGTACTTCATATAGATACTAAATTTGAAGACTTATATACTTCAAGCGCTAACTGATTTGCAGACTTCTTCGTCAAGTATCTCTTTCTATGGGGTCTGGTATCGTACCATATTTCTGCAAAGTTCACATTTCTAACCTAGCTCAATGTAAGATGGTTCTGTTGTACACCAGCTTCTTTTGCCCTCTGGGTGATTTGACAAGATACTCTGAATCTTTTATGTAATAACCTACACTTCTCAAATAGGTGTTTCTGACCAATCCAGTGCACAGCCCATTTATGACCTAACATTCCTCCAAGAATGACTTAAAAGTGGGGATGGCAACGATAAAGATGGGGAGGTCCAGTCGGTCTTCCCCAATATGTAAGGCAGGTATTGCTCATTAGTAGCCACACTTGCTCCACTGCATTGAGACTCGCTCTCAACTCTTTAAAACTTAGTACTCCAAAAAAAACCCCCAACCCCCCCCCCAAAAAAAAAACAACCTAGTACTCTGAGCAACACTGTCAACTAACTGACATGTAGACAGAAACCCAGATGCAGGGCCAGGATCAGGTTAAATCGCTAGAAAATCTAACTATTCACGAGAGGTTTCTTTTAACATCCCAAATTTTGTGCCTGGGAAACCTACTCTCACATTCCCAGTGGTAACATTCTTTTGATGACTTCAAAATTCCACCTCACTTTGTTTGAAGGTCACATTACAATTCTAACTCCTATTATGAGTTCTGACTTGTGCCAGGAAATACTAGCATCTTCAGGTTGGGGAATGGGAACAGCTTATCTATTATCAATTTTCTTTTAATGCTTTTTAAATGATGAGGGAGAATCATCAATTCACTGAACAGTGGTTTCCCAAATTACCTACTAAGTTGGCCCTTAGGTTTTTGGTTTGATGCAAGTTTGAAGCCAACATATCTGTTCATATCCGATTATCAATTCCGAAAATAAGAACTCTAAAAAGCAGTTATTGCTTATTTATTATTAAATATTAGCAGATTTGCTTGAGAACTGTAAGATCATGCACTTATAGTGGATAAACACTATGGAAATTCCAAATTTAAATCTTCTTTTAGGATTTAAGAACTTAAGGAAAATGTCAATTATGAAGTTTACCCTGGACTCTGCCCCCTTCCAGCCCAGGCCTA
Organism: Murina feae; assembly: GCA_004026665.1. Classification (NCBI taxonomy): domain Eukaryota; kingdom Metazoa; phylum Chordata; class Mammalia; order Chiroptera; family Vespertilionidae; genus Murina; species Murina feae. The sequence continues at coordinate 22,553 of PVJC01003458.1, forward strand.
ATCCATAACTGAGGCACCAACAGCTGGCAAGGAGATGTGACCTTTCACACTTTCTGTACTCTCTACCCACCCTGGTAAATGAAATGCTATTCTAATCTCTAAGGGAGAGGTTCAGGGTGGCTGAGGAGGAATATGAGGGATGAAATGATTAGGGACAGATCTTATATCAGATCAGCATAGACACACACAGGAAAGAACCTTGGAAATCTACTGTAATTCAGGTAATAATCTTCTCTTAAATTTCTAGGAAATGCAAAGGAAAAAAAAACAAGATTCATTTTATTATGGCAAAACCCAATTTTATGTAACAATCTGAGAAATAGCTATATAATGACAATTTTCCACTTTTTTAAAAATATAAGATTCATTTTATTATGGCAAAAAAAGGCTTCTATGCAAAAATCTGAGAAACAGCTACATATTGACATTTTTACACTTGGAAGAAATACACAGGAAGCAGTATACATTCTAGAAGCTTTTCAATTCATTACAAGTGCCCTAATCCCTCAGGAACCTGAGTTTCATTCTTTTTTTTTTTTTTTTTTTAATGTTTTTATTGATTTCAGAGAGAGGAATGGAAAGGGAGAGAGAGATAGAAAATCAATGAGGAGAGAGAATTATTGATCGGCTGCCTCGTGCACACTCCCACTGGGGATAGAGCCAGCACCCCAAGCATGCGCCCTGACTGGGAATCAAACCATAACTTCCTGGTTCACGAGTCAACACTCAACCATTGGGCCACACCTGCTGGGCTGGGTTTCATTCTTCACATCACTTCAAATATAACACATTAAAAACATGACTGTGGTTCTGTGGCATCTTTGAGGATTTTTAAAATCCATATTTAACTTGCTTCTCTGATGAAGACCCTAAAAAAAGTCAGGCTAATTACAAGGTATGTCTCTATTACTATCCCTTCGGGTGAGAGCTCATCACATTTCCTAAGTTTAATAAGACCAATAAGAACTGGTACAACACTTAAGAGCTTACCCAGAAATTTCTATATACTGACACTGTGGTTGATAAATAAAGCTAATTTCTCAGTAGGCAGCCTGGCACCATTAAAAAAAAAATGCATGTAACTGAAGAGTTTTTCTCTTTTGTGTATATTTAACTTGCAAACTGGATATCCACAAATTTGTTCCAGAGAGAGTAAAACAATAAAAGTTTTATGCTTCAGGAGAGCTTAAATCGTTTAAGACACTATAATAAGCTTTGGAGAAAGAAGCTTAGAAATCGACACCACCTCCTTAACAGCAAAGAAAATGTGAGTACTTTGCAGAGAGAAAACGCTTCCCTAATTTCCCTATTTAATTGACATAAAGGAAATCACTCCCCAAAATGCAATCATTCTATTTTCTGTAAGACAAAAGTCATGACAAAAGTCATTAGTCTCGGTGCCATGGTTAGACTCACAATCAACCATGGTCTTTATCCACACACAGAACTAAGCACAAAGCAAAACAGGTTACCCTCTCCCTCTCTGTAACACTGTAGTTTTTCAATCTCCCATCACTAATGGAACAGAATATTCCTTGGGTCTGAACCACCAGGAACCTATGTGAAGGGAGGGTAGAGCTGAGAATTCTACACCCCTTCAACATATTTGAGACCTTTTTCAGAAAGAAAGGAAATCAGCGAAGAGATCTGTAGTCTTTGTTCTAAGTCATCCGAGGTACCATCTCCTTTCTTATTTTCCTAGTCCTCTATCACTCCAGCTTCCACCACCACTTAGTACTGCTATTTGGAAACATTAGTTTGACAGACAGAGCTATGAGAGGCACATGTGACTTTGACATTCATCCATCCAACACTTGTAGAGGTTTGAGGGCAGGAACAACCTGTTTAAGGGTGTTCTCAGATTGCCACTGTGTACTCAGATTCAAATCACTCATCCCTTAAGTCTGCAAGTATAAAAGGACGGACCAAGTGACAAATGAATGTTAGGAGGATGACCCAGGGTTCAGGGTGATGGGAGAGAAGTTATGTATACTGGAGCAGTTGGGGGAGGCCTTGAAATAAATAAATATTTACTCATCACCCACCATGTGCTGTGTATACAAATTCTGTGAGGCGAGTATTATTGGCCCCATTTTAAAGATTAGAAAACAGATTCACCAAAAAGACAAGAGGTCTTCCTTAAATGGTTAAGCAACCCAAGCCAAGATTTGGACCTAGGCCTTCAAATCTAGCATTCCTTCCATTATTCTAGTCCACTTCTTGGTAGTGGTAAGGTGGTAACTTTCTCTTGAAGGACAGCTAGGATATTGAGAAGAGAGAAATGTTGAGGAGGGAGAAGGGTGTCTCGGGCCTTTTTCACCACAAGGATTTGGTAGAATACACAGTTTTTCTTTCACATTTTTCTCTCTAGTAAGACATTAGAGATGAGTGTGAAAGAAAACATTTCACTTGGCAATTCTGTTCTTGAGGGCACCAGTTTTGGAGAAGTGTGGCTGAGAGGGCTTACTCTCAGGGGTAGGAACCTTTAGATAACAACTTTACGACAGCGTCTTCAGTACTTGGAAAGTCCAGTTCACTAGAACCTTATAAAATGTCACCACTTTCTCATTTTACTTTACCCCAGTCTCCTTCAGGCAGTAGGAAACTTGATAGAAGGGGGAAGTGATGTTACAACCACATTACTCTGTTCTTTTCTGATTTTTATTTTCTTTGAAGTAGTCTCTGTACTTTTATGTTAAGTGAGGCATCAAGTTTTCAATCTGTAATGCATTGCAATTCCTAATAATTTCCAATGACCACTGGCTGGCTAGCTCAATGGAATTATATTGTGTAACTTTTATCCATCAGATACCGAGTTCTGGCCCTGCCGGTGTGGCTCGGTGGTTGAATGTCGACCTATGTAGCCAGAGGTTGCTGGTTCTTTTCCTGCTCAGTGCACATGCCCAGGATGAGGGTTCGATCCCCAGTGGGGACCATACAGGAGGTAGCCAATTGATTTTTCTCTTTCTCTCCTTTCCTCTCTCTCTCTCTAAAAATCAGTAGAAAAATTAAAAAAAAAAAACACACACACAGAGATATCAAGTTTTGGATGTGATCATAAGAAAAGATCTGCCTCCTTCACACACCCTACTGGGGATGTGCCTGCAACCAAGGTACATGCCCTTGAACGGAATCGAACCTGGGACCTTTCAGTTTCCAGGTGGACGCTCTATCCAGTGAGCCAAACCAGCTAGGGCTGTACATTTGCTTTTAATGTTCACATTAAAGACTCAGTTTACTATTTAGTCTGTTTATGTTATGCCTGGCTACTCTCAGCAATCAAATTATTTTTAAAATGTTGTTTTTGGATGAAGGCTTTAGGGAAACTTAGGTTGCTCATTAGAATTCAAGAGCTGACTATGCAGTTGTTGTCCATATAGTCCAAAGAAAGTAGCACATTTGAAGGTCATATAATGTCACAGGAAGAATGTTTGAACGACATGAGAAGTTTTCATTCCTAAGAAATTGTTGAAAGAGAAAGAAACTACCAGGGGATTTTGGTTGTTAAAAGAGGAGGCTAAAATTGTTCTCAAAATTTTTAGCAGTTGACTTGAGAAAATGAGCAAAAGGTCATTAGAAAAATAGTCAGCTTGGCTAATGTAATAGCCAGTAAGGATAATGCAGGATAAAAAAAGAATTCTGATTTTATAATCTCTGGGTTAAAAAAAAAAAAAGTAATATCTGAACAATTTGCCTGTTCTGATGCAAATCTGTATTGAAGTCTTACCAGGAAAATGGAAGATTCTCTCTAAAAAGGAAACAATTTTTTAGAGGCATCAAGTTCTCAATTTGTTATGCACTGCAATTCCTAACCATTTCCAGTGACCCATTTTCATGGACATTTTAAGATTTTTCCCTGGGTTCTTATGCCTTTTATGACACTACCATTTTCTTGTTTCTGCTCTTAAGACTACATTTATGTAACCTAAAAATATTTCCAAATGCCAAAAGAGGAGAAAAAAATTGAGAGAATAGCAGCAGTGACTGTAAGGTTTGAGAGCAACAGATGAAATAGACCAGTCAGTCACTCAGAAAATAACTAGAAGATTGAAGGAGGCAAAACATTGCTTTGCCAAGCCACAGATCGGCTAGTTTTCCATAGGCAAACGGCATCCAGAAAATGTAGAAAAAATAATGTAACGTGGCATCAAAGTTTTAAAATGTAAATAAGCTACTGATTTAATACTAACGTTAGAGTTGTAAATCGTGTGCATGCCTAAGCAGCAATATTTAACTAGATTAACTTATCATAATTAGAAAGGCTAATAAATAAGAGAGGTGCCTAATATCTTCACAACACTATTGTCTGTGTCCATGGGTTATGCAAATATGCATATAAGCTCTTTGGTTAATCTCTTCCCACCTCACTCCCTCCACCCACTGGCCTTCTCTCTGAGATCTATCAGTCTGTTTCATGCTTCTGTCTGTGGACCTTTCTTTTAAAAAAAAAAAAAAATCAGTTTATTTTATTCATTAGATTTCACATGAGTGAGATCATATACTTGTCTTTTTTTTTGATTGGCTTATTTTGCTTTACTTAATACTCTCCGGATCCCTCCATGCTATTTTAAAGGGTAAGAGAAATGGAATTTTATAGCTGTATACTATTCCATGGTGTCAATGTAGCACGGCTTTTTCATCCGCTCAGCTACTGATGGGCACTTGGGCTCTTTCCCAGATCTTAGCTATTGTACATAGTGCTGCTATGAACATTGGGGTGCATATATTCTTTCTGATTGTGCTTCAGGATTCTTAGGATATATTCCTAGAAGCAGGATCAGAGGGCCAAATGCAGTCCCATTTTTAATTTTTTGAGGAAACTCCATACTGCTTTCCATACTGGCTGCACCATCTGCATTCCTACCAGCAATATACTAGGGTTCCCTTTACCCCACATCCTCGACAGTTTTTGTGGTTTGTTGATTTTGTGATGGTAGCCATTCTGACAGGTGTGAGGTGATACCTCATTGTCGTTTTAATTTGCATCTTTCTGATGGTAGTGACTTTGAGCATTTTTTTCATATGCCTCTTGGCCATCTAAATGTCCTCTATGGAGTAGTGTCTACTTAGGCCCCTTGCCCACTTTTTAACTGCATTGTTTGTCTTACTTCTGTTAAGTTGTATGAGTTCTTTATATATTTTGGAAATTAACCCTTATTCAGATGTATCATTGGCAAATTATGTTCCCCCATACAGTGGATTCCCTTTTCACTTCGCTGATACTTCCTTTTTAAAAAATATACACACGTTTATTGATGTCAGAGAGGAAAGGAGGAGAGATAGAAACATCAATGATGAGGAGGAACCATTGATGGGCTGCTTCCTACATGCCCTCTACAGGGATAGAGCCCACAACCCAGCCATGTGCCCTTGACTGCAGTTGAACCTGGGAGGGACCCTTCAATATGCTGGCCGACGCTCTACCCACTGAGCAAACCGGCTAAGCCATTGATACCCTCAATGAGTGTGTCTTTCCATGTGAATGTCTTATAGGCATCATTGTGAGTTCTGTTTTCTTCTCTGTTCAGCCACCCAAACTGTTTTGATTGGAACATTTAATCCATTTACATTCACAGCGACCCCTGACAGATGTGTAGTTATTGCCACTTTATTATTCAGGTTTTTCATCTTTTTTTCTTCTTCAAGAAGTCCCTTCAACATTTAGTGGTGGTGAACTCATTTGGCATTTTCTTGTTTAGGAATGTAGTGCTTTTCAAACTTTAGGGTGGGTACAAAATGTTGGGATGTGCCCAGCCAGTCTGGCTAAGTGGCTGAGAGTCAACCTATGAACCAGGAGGTCATGGCTTGAATCCCTGTCAGGACACATGCCCAGGTTTTGGGCTTGATCCCCAGTATGGGGCATGCAGGAGGCAGCCCATCAATGATTCTCTCTCATCATTGATATCTCTCTCTTTTTTTTTTTCCTCTCTCTCTCTCTTTCCCTCCCTCCCTCCCTCCCTCCCTGTCCCTTCTTCTCTAAAATGAATTTAAAAAATTTAAGAAGTTGGGATGCTTGGCAAAATGTAGATTTAGAGTTTGTCTATCTTGACATTGCCACTTTACGAGGGAACGTTTTTTTGTCAGGCAGACTGCTGTGTGCATTGTGGGATGTTTAGCAGCATTACATATCTACTAGATACCAGTACCACCTTTGCCTCAAAGATGGTAAAATATCCCCAAGGGGTAAAAAGCACTCCCCCCTCTATAAAAACCACTTGTCTTAGGATGAGGCTTAGAGACCTTCATTTCTAAAAAGAACACCTAGATGATTTTGACAAATGTGGTCAGTGGGCCAATCTTGAGAAACTCTAAACTAAAGTGTTATGAGTTGAATTATGTCCCCTCTAAAATTCTCTACCCCCCCCCAATACCTCCAAATGTGACCTTTTTTTGAAATAGAGTCATTGTAAACTTTTAAGATGAGGTCATACCGGTTTAGAATATGATCGGTGTCCTCATAAAAAGGGAAAGCTTGGACAAAGGCACACAGGGCAAATGCCATGCAAAGTTTGGAGCTGTGCTGCTACAAGCCAAGGAACTATTAGAAGCCAGGGGAAAGGCCTGGAACAGAACGTTCCCCAGCACCTACAGGGAGAGCATAGCCTTGGCCTTGCATACGCCTTGACCTCGTCCTTCTGGCCTCTAGAACCGTGAGACAATCCATTTCTATTGTTTAAACCAGTCAGTCTGTGCTACTTAGTTTCCATAGCCCCAGCAAATTAATACATAAAGGATAAAATACAAGTCAAGAGTCTAGAACTGGGACCACACTGGAAGCAGGATCAGAGAGGAAAACGCAAAGATTGCAAATGGGCACCAGTTCCTTATTGACGTTTCTTAGTGCCTGACACAAGAGTGGATCGTTTTTATTTTTATTAAGTCCTCTCTAACTATGTATTGTCTCATTTAAATATGAAGAGCAAAACATCTCATAACTTGTTACTTCATAAGGTTGAAATCACCTACCATGTTCCACTTTCAAGTTTGTCATCCGGATTATATAGTAACTGGATTGAGAGGTTTTAACTCTGGAGTTGCCTGGAAGACAAACGGGATGTAGGAATTAGGCCATTATTCATGGAGCATGCGGTAGGTGACATTCCATACAAGGCCAAGATGCACTGCCTGCTCACGCTGTCGCTTTAAGGGAAGTGTTGACGGTGCCAGGTCACAAAAGGCACTGTTTAGAGGACAGCGAGTGGAACCATGTGTCCAGCAGGCCACACAGTCATGCGCTTGCCCCAAGCAGCCAGTTCATGCTCTCTCGCTGCAAGTATGAAGCTCCCGGGCACCAGGAGAACTTAAAAGCACTCCAGCAGTTTCCTTTGCAACACAAGTGACTATGGCGGTCGCTTATTAAAGAGCAAGAGCCCAGTGGCAAATACCAGCCTTTTGCTCCTTAAGAAAGAAAAATCATTCTAATAGATATCTTAGTTCCTGTTTCCTCCCACAATTGCATGAGGGGGATGTGTGTGTGTGGGAGGGGGGGGGTGCAGGAGGGAAAAAGGGGGCGGATGAAAAGGAAACAAGGCTTGCCTGGAGATCTCAGAATAAAACATTGTAAAAAGGTTCTGTTGCAGACGAAGGGCTGCAACACTTGTCTTTCGTGCTTCTATGAGCGCAAACCAAATGGTTTATGTTCAAGAATGGGAGGAAGTCTTTGGCAAAGAGCTCCTGGAACCGGCTGCAAATGCAGCTGAGTGACCAGACACAATGGAGGCTGGGCGCAGGCAGGTCCCTTGGGCGCCCTTGGGAAGCCAGGATGAGCTAACAGGACATTCGCCTGGAAGCCGGTGCCAAACGCTAAACTGCAGTTTACCTCTCTGAGTCCCCTCACCTGCCTGGGAAACCCTGCAGCCCTGCGGGGTCCCGCTCCCAGCACAGGCGGCCTCCCGGGCAGGGCGGTGGGGAGAGGGGGGTTGGGAGGGGCCGGATCATGACATGTGGCGTCAGGCCTACCCTGACCTTCAGGCTGGGGGCTACCCATTCTCAAGACTATTTTCCTACCTCCCACAGCGGGCACGGCCCGCCGAGAACTGAGGCAGCGTCTTGGAGACAAAACGCTCATCAGGCGGAGGGGGAGAAGGGGGTGGGGTGGGGGGACCAAAAGTGGAAGAAAACAGGTTTCGATAGTAACACTGATAAGCGTCCTGGTGCCTTTGCGGGCCTTTCCAATCTTTCTTTCTGAGTCACTGCCATCTTCTCACCCCTTCTCTGAACGTGCCTCTTTCTCACCACCACCGGCCATGCCTCCTCGCGGCACACCACTGCCCTCCAACAAAGGGAAGGGCCACAGGCGACTTGCACCCAGACGCTAAGGTGCAGGGCGACCAGCTCCGGCCCTGGGCAGCTGCCCGCACGTCCCCGGAGAGGGCTCGTCTCCTCCCTCTCTCTCTGGTGACAGCGCTTCCAGGTGGGAACGGAGCAGGGGAAGGAGACTGCAGGGAGCGGGTGCGGGTGCGGGTGCGGGTGCGGGTGCGGGGCGAGGGAGGGGGACCCGGGCGCCGTCGGCACGCGGAGGCGCACCCAGCGCCAGGTCTCCCGCGCAGGGATCACCTTGCGCTGACCTACTTGAGCGACGCTGGAAGGAGCCGGCGCGCGCGGGCGCGAGGCCGGGCGGGGTGGGCGGGGCCGCGAGCGCGTCGCTCTGGTGCTCGCCTGTGATTCGCCGACAGGTTCGAGCCGGAGCGTCCGCGGAGCGTGGGCGGCGGCGGCGGCGCACGTGGTGACGTGCGCGGGGGGTGAGGCGCGCGCGAGCGGCGGCGGCGGCGGCAGTGTCTCCGGGAAGCGCGTGGAGGTCGGTCTCTCGGAGCCACGGGCCGCCGTTTCTCCGCCTGCTGCTTCCGCGCGGCCGTGCCAGCCGGCGAGCGAGCGAGTGCCCGCGAGCCCTCGGCGGCGCTCCCCTCCCCCGGCCACCCCCGTGGGCGGACCCAGCTCGCCCTCCCGCTCGACCGCTTCCCCCCGCGGCGGCCTCGCGGCGCTTTCCGTTGGGCCTGTACCCGCCCGCTTCCAGCTGCTCCCCGTCGAAGCTCCAGAGATGAGTTTTTCCATCTCTTCAGACATGAGCCAGGTACGGAGCGCGGTTCCCGCCCACGGCGGAGGAGGGAGAGGGCGCGGCCGGTGTCGGAGCCGGGGGATGGCGCGGCGGCCGCGGAGAGGGTGGGAGGCGCGGAGCGGTGTCCCGATAGGTACCGCGGGTGCGGGAAGAACCCCCCGCCGCCCTCGGAGGACGTGAGGCTGGCGCCGGGCGGCCCCGCGCTCCTGCCGCTGCCGTGGTTGCTGGGCGGCGGCGGCCGCGGGCGGGTCCCCGCCGCCTCAGAGAGAGCGCTGGGGCAGGGGAGGCTGGGCGGGAGCAACTCGGGGGCCTGGGTGCAGGCGCCACGGGGCAGGGATGACCTGCCTTCCGGAAGGAGGGCGCGGGAGTGTCGACTCCCGCTGTCAGAACCGATGCCTAGTGTGTGGTTTTGCCCGGGTCTGGACTCTCCAACGAGAGGGCTCCCGGGACCCGGCGCGTGTGGGCGGGGAGTCGAGCCCGGCCCGCATCGGCGCCCCGGGCCCAGAGTGAGGTGGCATCGCGTCCCCGATCGCCGTGGGCCGCGGGGTCCTTTGTTCCCGCTCCACGTTGCCCGCTTTTCTTGCCAAGCGCGGGGAGAGGGGGGCGGGGAGACGGAGGGAGCGGCTGCCCTGACGTGTTGGCGCTGAGTGACTGCGGGGCCGGCCAATCCCGGGCGCCCTGCCTTCCCCGCCCGCGGACGGGCGCGCGGAGCGAGGCCTGGGGCTGCGGGGCCCGCGGGCCAGTCACGGGGGCGCTCGCCACTTCCTCCCTCTCCCCCGCGGCCCCAGGAACCCGTGGAGAGGGCTGCTCTTTCCCCAGCCTTGTACTCACTCACCTTGCCGTTGCTTGCAAGCGCTCAGGAAGGCTGTCCGGCAGCATCAGATGGAGAGATGAGCGCAGGGAGACTTGAACCACAAATGCTGGGGAAATAGGTTTACTTTCCCCCAGTGCGTCGTGCACGATCTTTGTGGGAGACCGCTGACTTTGGGAAACCAGAGCAGGTGGGAGATCAGATGCCTCAAGGGCGCGTTTTTGGTGTCCTTGAAGTCCTGGTAGGGATGGAGGACCGGACCACCCTGGCCTCGAGCTGTTCTTTGAGGACGTGTGCGTTGGCGGGTCGTCTCGTCTGCTTGTAATGAACAGCAACTCTGGAAGCCTAGTGCTCCTCGTAACCGTGGAGCCTGGACCAGACGGGATATCCTTTTAATATCCTAGCCCTGGCGGCTGGTTAAAGGATACCAAACTACTAATGAAGTTCGTAGGCATGGTCCTGCGGAAATTTCTGGCTCACAAATGCCAAGGAGCGGCGAGTCGTATTTGTACACAAACACAAATGAGGCAAACGCCGGCTATTTGGAATGAGATAGAGAAGAGTACGTCCCCCCGCGGGCTACTCATCAAGTGTCTGTCATTTGCTAGCTGGAGTTTTGTAAAACGGACTAGGACTAGTGCCACTGGCCAAAAAGAGACCCAGAGTGGTCTTCCTTTGTATTTTCCTAATGGAGTACAGCTCTGGTTAATAGATATCAATTTCTTTTATATATATATATATATATATATATATATATATATTATTGATTTTTTTTACAGAGAGTAAGGGAGAGGGATAGAGAGTTAGAAACATAGATGAGAAAGAAACATTGATCCTGCACACCTCCTACTGGGGATATGCCCGCAACCAAGGTACATGCCCTTGACTGGAATCGAACCCGGGACCCCTGAGTCTGCAGGCTGACGCTCTATCCACTGAGCCAAACCAGTTAGGGCTAGATATCAATTTCTTAGTTTATCGTTCTATTTTTCGAACCACCTCCCCTCCCCCAAGATAAAACATTTCAGGTTTTGTTTAGCTTTAAATTGGTGGGATTGCTTTGGGGTGGGATTTTTGCATTCCTTGCTTGAAAGTTATTTCAAGTGGCAATTGAATGTGGTTTTGCAAGTGTTTTTTAATGAAAAGGTTTTTTTGTTAAGGAAATGTCTTAATCGTTGTCACTTACATCAAGTACCACTAAATGTAATTTAATTGATTTTTCAACAGTATGGCTGTATAATCATATCCCACTGAAGAAATTCTTAAAACTTGGGGGTCCTCCACTTTTTAAAAAAAATATATTTTATTGATTTTTTACAGAGAAAGAGGGAGAGGGATAGAGAGTTAGAAACATTGATGAGAGAGAAACATCGATCAGCTGCCTCCTGCACTCTCCCCACTGGGGATGTGCCTGCAACAAAGGTACATGCCCTTGGCCGGAATCGAACCTGGGAACTTGGGACCCTTGAGTCTGCAGGCCTACGCTCTCCACCCAGGGCTCCTCCACCCTTTTTGTGAGAGTGTAAAAGGAGGAATTATGAATAAGGGAGTGATTTCTGGGTATTTGGTAATGCTGCCACATATACAAACTCTAAAATATCCTTACTGCCTTAGGGATAAGCATGGGTATATAAAATCTGTACTTCATTTTCCTGCACCCATGTTTTACCCTTCCTGCAGACTATCCACATATTTCTGCTAGTGTTCTATGCTTAACTTGCTAAAATCCTTTTATGGCCTCCAGCATTATTTAAACCTAGCATTCTTTTCTCGAATTTCCTCTCCTGTGAACTGCAACCTATTGAACAGAAATAGCTACAGTTTCTGGAATGTGTGTGCTGTCATACATTTTCCCTTTTTTGTTTGAGCTGTCTTCTCTGATTGGTTTATCTGTCAGGTTGGTCTGCATAGTGCTCAAGGCTGGGGAGTGGAGTTAACTTTATTGTGTCATGAGCACCCCATTCCAAATTATGCCTGCCATATGCTTGGTGGGATGAAAGAAATACAGAACAGTGAGGTTAATAACATGGAGCCAGGTGGGTCTGTCTGGTGACTTCTAATATGGGTGGATGGTGATAGTAGTTTCATAGATGACACTGGGAAGCTATAACTTCTGGTTTTATAAAGATTCATTCATTAGTTTATATTATAAAGTCCTTTAAAAATGGAGTTGGTTGCTATTTTATGGAGTTGGTTGCTGTTTTATGTATTAGACTGCCCTCAAAGGATTGCATTGAAACGTAAATATTTGTGATTTGCTTTAAAGTTTTAAGGATGCTTTGAAAGTTTGATAAGGTTTTATCTTGCTCTTCTTCCTGAAGGCTGAGAAAAATGGAGGTAGGAGGAGAGGGGGAGGCAATATTCTGCCTACGTTTCTTAACTCTTTGATAAGACCTGTTGAATTGTATTCCAGTTAAGCTAATCTTTAGGGGGGGCTGTGGTAATGTGAATTTCTGGATGTTACTAAAGAGTTTACTCATTTTTGAGTCTTCTCCCTTTTCTGGAACTGGCCATATTAAGGAACTGAATTATATTTACCAGAATATATTATATTTGATCCCAGTTTTAATTTTAAAAGTGGATTAGTCAAATGTATATTTTAAATATAAAACAAAAGTCTAAGTTTTATACTTTCACAGAAACTCTGGAATGTTGGGACTTTTGGTTTGGCTTTTCAAAGGAAAAAAGTTCTCTTTACTCTTTTTTTTTTTAAATATATTTTATTGATTTTAGAGAGGAAAGGGGGGGGAGAGAGAGAGAGATCAATCAATGATGAGAGAGAATCATTGATTGGCTGCCTCCTGCACGCCTCCTACTGGGGATCCAGCCCACAACCCAGGCATGTGCCTTTGGCCAGAATGGAACCTGGGACCCTTCAGTCCGCAGACCGACGCCCTATCCATTGAGCCAAACCAGCTAGGGCTCTCCCTACATTTTTATGCCACTGGTTTTTGAGCTTGAGTTTCATAGACCAAAAGTAAGATTTTTCTGTGAATTTTTGCAATAGTTTAAAACTCTCAATTAACTCAGTCTTACTGTAGTGAAAGCCAATGTGAATTTTTGAAAGACATGTTTTGCTATAACCCATTAACTTGAGGGTGGGTGAGAGTAGGGATGGAGATATATATATATATATATATATATAAATAACAGCAATTGAATAAAGTAAGTTTGCCACATTAACTTAAGTGTTAAGTGGACTTGGACTAGCTTTTAAAATCAAGTAAGGTTGTACTTAGGAGTAGACATTAAAGTGATGAGGTTCATATTAAGACCTTGATGTACTAGAAAATCAAGTACTAAATGTAGTGGGACTCACTCTATTGCAAAACTAATAATACTGTACAAATTTATATTCTGAGAGTTGCTTCAAAAATTCTCTGATGTGTTCTCCCAAAGGACTGAAGTGATTTTAATCATCTGATTTTGTTTTTAAAAATAAATTTCAAGTAGAAGTTCCAATTTATTAAACATGAGTAGGTTTCATTTTATTCTTAGATCAAGACTAGTTTACAAATAGTGAATAAAATTTGCCAAAGTTTATAATATTTAATATAATGGATGCTTAAAATATTTATAAGCATCCATGTATAATGTCTTTAGTTTTTCAAAGGGCACATTTTAATCATATCAACAGATTTGCAGGGCGGTTCGCCTTCCACCCTTGTTTTAAGAGCAGCTTATGAAATTGAAGTGAGGAGTTATCAAATGTGTGTGTGGATTGGCCCTCCATATACCATATATACTAAAATTTTCTTAATTGAGCTGTCTGGCAAAAAATGTTGAACAGTTTCTCTAAGATACAGTGTGTTTTCTATATGTATAGAAAATTGTGTGTCACTTGGAAAACACTTATTTTATTAGACCTGGTTTCTTCAGAAAAGCTGAATTAACTAATCTAGATGAAAGTGTAGAGCAGAGGAAATCAATATTACACAACACTCCTAACTGAGTCAGAAGAATACTCAGGTTTCTGAGAAATAAGACCTAAGTTACACAGTTAGGTCATATGGGATCACACTCTCTTACAGATCGTATATGTGTTGAATTTAACACAAAAGTTTGTTGAATTAGAACTGGACCCGACTTCAGTGATTATTTACGTTAACATAATTGCTAGATTTAGAATTGTAGGTTTGATGAATGTATAAGTTTGAGTAATTTTAAGATGTCTGTTTAAAAATTATCCACAGCTTTCAAATAATTTCTTAGTTCTGTTTTCCTGAATTAGTGGTGTGATAGCAGTTCAGGTGGATCTTTATATTTAAGTTTCTGGCTAAGTTGTTTTGGTAGAGACTGCTTGGGACCTTGAGTCAAGGAAGATAAGCAGGCATACAGAAACACAACCCAGAAGAGGCCCGCTGGATGACATACTCTTCAGAGAGGGTTCAGTATATAGAGAAATTTACCTGGGGGGATTTGGGAGGCGCTCTCTGGAGCTAAAATTTCATCTGGCAGAGGTTGGATTAAGGGTATTACAAGAAGGTACAGAGGATAGGAAGTACAGGGTACATTTTGGGGAACAGTATATCTGGTTTGACTGTAACTTTGTGTACATGTCTGGGAATGATGCCCAAGTTGCTTGCTAGCTGGTGAAAACAAGAAGATCACTTGTTTCTATGTTAAAAGGATTTTTTAAAAAATTAACCTGAGTAGTTGCTGATTAAATGGAAAATGTTTATAAATAGTCACATTATGTATGTTAGCTATTTTCTCTCTGTGCCCTTTATGTCAAAATCTCTTCAGGATCACGACTTACTTTGTGAGATGTAATCTACCTAGATCAATGATATTCTGAATATCTAAAATTTTTCATTGCTACAGATTATGATGCATGATTATCACAGAAGAAATTCATGTCTATAGCTTTTAAGGACTTGATTACATCATTTCCAAGCCTGATAGTTTTGAAATCACCATTAGAGCTTAAGACACCTCTGCCTTCACTTCAACCACCTGTCTTCATACCTCAACGAAGTGCTGAGTTTTAACACTCCTTTGTCCTTGAATTATTTAAGACATCCCAGAAATACATTTCTCACCAGTGTAGTAGGTAAGTGAATATTCATGCCCAATGCAGCATTAACACACCTTGCTTTTCTGAACACTCTACCAAGTACACTAAAAGCCTTTCATATTTTTTTTTAAAGATATTTTTATTGATTTCAGAGGAAAGGGAAGGGAGAGAGAGATAGAAACATCAATGATTGGCCGCCTCCTGCACACCCCCCCCCATGGGGATCGAGCCTGCAGCCCAGGCATGTGCCCTTGACCGGAATCGAACCTGGGACCCTTCAGTCCGCAGGCCAATGCTTGATCCACTGAGCCAAACCAGCCAGGGTAGCCTTTCATAATTTTTATAAGGTGAAGCCATTAATTGCTTGTAGTAAAAACACATTTTCCTATTTTTTCTTTCTATATTGAATTTGAATAAGTTACTTCAAACTGAAATCTCCTATTTTTGCCTTTTTTAAAAATTGATTTTTAGAGAGAGGGAGAGAAACATAGATCAGCTGCCTCTTGCAGGCCCTATCAGGGATTGAGCCTGCAACCTGAGCATGTACCCTGACTGGAATCCAACTGAGCCAGGGCCTGTTACTGCTTTTTAATGATCCATCTTGTATAGCCCATTAGTCAGTTCACAAGAAAAGGTGAAGTGGAAACTTTAAAAGAACATAAGTTTCTATCATGTATTCCTATAAGTGATTTAGGATATATGAAACCTGCATAGAAAACAGAATTTAAATTCATCTTTCATGTCAGTTTTTCTCCTTTGTGGGTAGAGGAATGACATCAGTTTAAAACCTACAAATGAGGACCAACTCCAGGCTTTTCGTTTGCTTGTGGGATGGGTTTGGATAGGGCTGGGTTTACATTTTCCCTTTACAATGACTGTGTTAATAGACATGGAAATGACCAAAATTGCTGAGATACACAGTACTGTATGAATCCTTATAAAGATGACCAAAGCGTAGGAGTACAAAAACCTGGACATTTGATGCCAGTGTTGTTTCAGTAATGCTTTTGTATGATACAATTTTTGTTGTTAATAGGATGGAATTTGAAAATAGAGTTAACTGTATTACTCTTTAAAATATAAAAATCACGGTTCACAAGTAAAATAATCATTTCTTTTTGCCCTTCAGGCAAAGTTATAAGGAAAAATGATTCCCAATGGATATTTAATGTTTGAAGATGAAAATTTCATTGAGTCTTCTGTTGCCAAATTAAATGCCCTGAGGAAAAGCGGCCAGTTCTGTGATGTTCGACTTCAGGTAGTTAAAACTTAATTGGAAACTTACAGAATTGGTCTTTATTATTAAAAGCCAAAAGATCTCGGATTTACTTATTTCCTCATTCAGAGGAGGCATTTAATGAAGTAACTTTTAAAAGAATGATTAGCTAGAAAAATATGTAGTTGACATTGTTTCTGACTTTAATTCCTCATAATTGTAGGTCTGTGGCCATGAGATGCTAGCACACAGAGCAGTCCTGGCTTGCTGCAGTCCATATTTATTTGAAATCTTCAATAGTGACAGTGATCCTCATAGAGTTTCTCATGTTAAGTTCGATGATCTCAATCCAGAAGCTGTTGAAGTCTTGTTGAATTATGCCTACACTGCACAGTAAGTTTTTTGAAGTCATTCACATAATCAGGAATGTCATCAGGAAAATTCACGTTTCTCTAGATCAGGGGTGGGGAACATCCGGCCTGCGGCCTGTATAAGGCCCAGCCAAGGCAGTAGATTAGAGGTGAGTTAATTAAATGTTTGACCAAATAGAGCAGGCTAATTTTTAAGTGGATAATTTTGTATGGCCCACAAATGATGTTATAAATATCCAAATGGCCCTTGGCAGAAAAAAGGTTTCCCACCCCTGCTCTAGGTTTAAATTGAGAATCTGTTTTAAGACCTTGGTATGTGAAGTGATAAAGACCTTTTTTTTTTATATATATAGATTGAAAGCTGATAAGGAATTAGTAAAAGATGTTTATTCTGCAGCCAAAAAGCTGAAGATGGACCGAGTAAAGCAGGTAGAGTACCAGAAATAATCCACAAAGACTACTGTTGTTAGGGAGTCTTATTATTTAGAATCCATGTCTTGTTATTTGTTAGTCTGAAGAACTTAAGAGTTTTCTTTTTCCTCTAGAGAACTGAATATGCTGTTTTAACTGCAGGTGTAGTAATGTAGCACAGTCACACCTCCTCCTCTCAGATAATATGGGCTAAAATCTTATTTTTCCAACAGTCTTCTCTGGCAGAGTGTTAGTCTCTGATAGCATGAATTAAAATATTGTTTTTCTTATTATTCACATAACCTTAATTCTTTGCTCATTTGTGTTTTTTAAAATATCGGGGTGATGTTCTAACCAGTGGAGCTACCCAGTCAGAGCAATTCTTTATTCTCTTACTCTTCTTTGTTTTTTAAAAGTATTACTTCTAGAATTTAGCACCATTGGGAAGCGCTTAATAATTCATATGAGGAAAAGCATTTAATCCTCCATGTTGGCGGTCAGTAAACTGCAACTCTCCCAACAGCTGCCTGTTTTGTCAAGTTTTATTTGGAACATAGCTTTCATTTTCATATGATGGCCACTTTCCACCTATAGTCACAGTTGAGTAGTAGTAACAGAGGCAGTAGGCTGCTCACAAGCCTAAAATACCTATCTGACCCTTTAAGGAAGTTTCCTGACCCCTCCTCTATATCACTCTTCTGCATAAGAATCCTTCCCTGACTTATGGTATATATCCCTCAGGTTAGCACTAGGTTTTCCCTAAGTAGGTGCTGTTTTTCCAAAAGTATTCCCTAATTATCTTTTGCTCCAAACTAAATTGCAACATCTACCCTACTTGCTATCTGTATTCTATACCATCATCTGTCTTGAGCCGATTTCAGATATCGCCTTCATGAAGCCTTATCTCATTTTTCTAGTTGAAAATTGTACTTGTCTTAATATTTCATATGCATTATCATAGCATTTCAGTTTAGTGTTTTCCTTACCCAGTTTACACATTTGTATGGCATTCTTTGCTGTTCATTATTAGTTTAGTATAAGTTGTTTCTTCCCAGTGTTAAACTTGTTCTATTATGGCAATGATTTTTTATTCATCTTTATATCTTTACATAATGCTTATTCATTGAGTATGAAGTGCCTGTTAAATAAAATGTATGTAAATACTAGTACTCTTATTTGTTTTCCAAGGTTTGTGGTGATTACTTACTGTCTAAAATGGATGTTACCAGCTGCATCTCCTACCGGAACTTTGCAAGTTGTATGGGAGACTCCCGTTTGTTGAATAAGGTTGATGCTTATATTCAAGAGCATTTGTTACAGATTTCTGAAGAGGAAGAGTTTCTTAAACTTCCACGGCTAAAGGTACGGAGTAAAATCTATAAAGAGATATAACTACTTAGTTCCAGGCATGGAATCTTTGTCTATATTTCAAGAAAGTGAGTGATGGTTATGAAAAAGTTAGTACATTGAAATGATAGTTATTTTTCCCAGTGTAATGATTTTCTGCCAATTAGTTTGTTTACTTTCTTTGTTTTCTTGACTACTTAATTCTAATTCACAAGTTAGGGTACATGCTTGGAATGCAATGGGGCATCTTGATTGACAGCTTTATTATGAAATTGAGAATTAAGCTGAAAATTGGAGGGTGAACACTGATCCATGTGTTACTGTTGTGTGTTTTTTCCAAATCCAGTTGGAGGTAATGCTTGAAGATAATGTTTGCTTGCCCAGCAATGGCAAATTGTATACAAAGGTAATCAACTGGGTGCAGCGTAGCATCTGGGAGAATGGAGACAGTCTGGAAGAACTGATGGAAGAGGTTAGTTTTAAAGTAAATGGGATTCAACAATTCTTAAAAATTATTTTGCTATAACATGAAGGATTCCCTTTCACTTTTATTTTATAACCATGACCCTAAAGAATTTAAATTTTGCTATAGGTACCCCTAAGCTGAGAAACAGGGGGGGTGTCCAGGTGAGCTGAATGAACTGTTCAGTTTGGTCTTCTGCTTTTCTTTTTTTTTTTTTTAATTTCTTTGCTTATTATGTGCTATTAACTTTCTTTAAAGTAGCATGTAATTTGCTTTAGAAATGGGAGGTGGTACACTGAAATTTTCTGTAGATTCTTAATTTTTCTTCACAGGTTTTTGCTTTAAAATTGACAAGTAGGTAAAAGCTTCTAATGGTTGTTCCTCCCCGTTGATTTATCTCCCCATAGGTTTATTAACAAAACTAGGATACCCAAGACTGAAGAAACAAGAAGAAACCTCAAGTGTATTGACACGTAAAGAAGCAGCAGTCCTGCCCCAGTTCTCCTAAGAAAAATCTGCTGTGGGCAGAGAACGATGATGATTTAATGGTGTTTACTCCTTTACAGGATTCTTATCTTTAAAGCTTTGTGTTTTTCAATGGTGTTGTTCATACATAGTCACTCAACTTTGGCGTTCAAAAACCACACAAGAAAAAAAATGGAGAAATAGTGGGAATTAAAACAGGCAGATGGAGCAGTGGAGCGACTTTGAGTTTATCCCTCCACTTAAGCCTTTTAGGTTCATTAATGGCTTACCAAATCTGTTAGATCTTTAAAAATACTGTTGTTATCATTATGTTCTGAAAAGGCTAACAGGCTATCTTTAAGTTAATGGTTTTCCACTTTAAAGTCAGATGCATTGCCATGTATTTGCATCTGTTAAAGGAAGTACTCTACAACTTGTTAAAATTTTCGAATTTGTTTTTCTTGACTTTGCCTACAGGACAAAAATATGTTTATGCAAATTAGACCACTTATCCTCAGAGGTGTAAACCATACTCAGTATTTTATTGTAAATATGTATACTCTTTAAGACCTTATATATTGTACTAGTGCTTTTTTTCTTAATGCTATATAATAGAAGCTATGAAAAAAAAAGTGAAGATTTCTTTCATGCCAATCAAGCCAAGGACTCTTCAGCAAGATTAGAAGATTCTGTATTTTTTTTATTTTTAAAATTTTTACAACCATGACATGTATTTTCTTTGCTTTGGGATCCTGCCATAGTAAGATGTCAAGAAGCTCAAGAAGCACACTGGAGGTTACCTTGAGGCGGTTGTGTGATCTGCGGACCAGAGGTGTAGCCATGGAGACAGTAGCCACATGGGTGTTCTGTTGCTGTTTTGCAGGTTCAAACCTTGTACTACTCAGCTGATCACAAGCTGCTTGATGGGAACCTACTAGATGGACAGGCTGAGGTGTTTGGCAGTGATGATGACCACATTCAGTTTGTGCAGGTACACATTGCACATCTGAGGTAACCTCAGGTTGAAATTTGATTAGAGCATTTTATAGTATACTGAAATTTTCCTTTAATAAAGGAAAGTGGAAGAATTTCATTGGTATGACTGGACAGAAACATTTTTGGGAGAAAACAAGCATACCTTCGAGTTACAACCATTTTTGCCACATAAAAAATCAATTAACTCGACAAATTAGGAAACCTCATTAAGAATTTTTCTCAGAAGCACTTAAAAAATAGTAAGGAAAACTGCAAATAAGATTAAGCAATGTAGAAGTTATTAAGTTAGAAAAATAGTTGTTTGCAACAGGAATGAATATTAAATAGACCAAATTTTTTTTAAAAATGTAAAGATGTAAATTTATTTAGTATATGGACAAATAACAGAGACACTTGCACAAATCCTAAGTGTCACATAATGATGAACACACAAGTTTAAATACTACACGGGTCAAGAAGAGAAGATTTCTAGTGTTCTGGAAGTCTTCCTCTTGCCCCTTCTGTATCACTGCTCTACACTACCCCCCAAAGGAAAACACTATCTTGACTTCTGAAACTGTAGGCTAATTAGCCTATGTCTGAAGTTTACATACTTATAGTATGTATTCCTCTTTTGGCCTTTAGCTCAACATTGTATTTATGAGGGATAAAATATAAAGTAGGCAGAGTTGACCCAGTTTAAGGGGTGTTCTCCTTTCATGGTTAGGAGATAAATGATAGATCCAGGTATAACCTGTATGGTAGTAATGTCAGGTGTTCTGTGTTAATAACAGCTGAATATCTTTATTTTCAGAAAAGTTTTTGGGTGTGAAGTTAACATTTTCCAAAAGTACTCTTTGAATAAACAAACGTTGAATGCCTGTGTGGCAGGCCCTGTGTTAGATATGGGGACATAAAAATGTGTAAGAGATGGTTTCTACTTGTAGGACCTTATAGGAGTAGGTAAAACAATACAGACTTATAAGACTTATCTACTTTAAGGTGTAAAGGTAGGGCTTAGTGAAGTCAAGAGGAAAGAAACAGGAAATTTCACAAAAGAGGCAACATTGGAGGATTAGAAGAGTGCATAGCAGATAGAAGTGTGTCAGAGAGCAGAGTCTCCAAGGATGATACGCTTGGACTTGCAGGCCACAAGACTGGGGATGTAGGTAAATGTCACCTGTATGGGGCTTGCATTTTATCCTACAAATAGTGGGGAACTTTCAGAGAATTTTAGACAAGGGAGTAAAATGATAATGAACAGATGTATTTCACAACAGTAGAGGGATGTGTTAAATTACGGTATTTCTATAGACCAAAAATCTGTTGTATTAATCATGTTTTTAGACAAATGTTTATCAGGTGGTAGGTAGCCTGTGGATTACGGGATTCCAGCTGATTTGTGGTTTTTATAACTTTACAAAATGATTGCATTAAACTTTTATTTTTATAACCAGGTACAGAAGGTAGATTAAAGCTTATAAGACTAATTTGTATAGGCACGAAGGAAAAATGATGGACTCTAGATATTTATGGTTAGAAAGGTTGAGACTGTACTTCTTAATGATTGTTCAGTTAGGAAAATTAAGAGACTGAGTGGGATTCTGACACATGACTCCTTAGGAGGTAGTGCCATGAGTAGAGATCATGAAGGAAAAAGAATGAAGGGACACACTTGGCTTCAGGAATAGGGACAGAAGTTGAGTAGCAGCCATTAGGAAGGTAGCACAATCAGAATCACATAGTGTGTTGAAGGCTGGTTAATCCAGGAGTAGAAATTTTGAAGGAGGACCAAAATGGTGCAGAAGCCATGGAAGAAAAAGTCAGGGGTACCTCTCCTACATTAGTTTTAGGAAACCACTTACTAGTAATCTTGAGCAGATATAATTTCCAGAGTATTAAGGTTAAGAAATGGTAGTGTGAGAGGCTGAAATGGAAACAATCCCCAGAGACCATCTCTTGGCTGGGTGGTAAAAGTAGATGTGGGAAAGTCTAAAGTTAGGAGGAATTGTGTTTGAAAATAAATATAAAGGTGTTAACCAGCATTTCTGTATGAGGTGTGTTGATTCTAGAACACTAGCAGTTTTCATTGTTACTGTGCTTTCTCTCACATTGGTTTTCTCTCAAAACATTAGAACAGTTTTCTCAGTGTGATAAAAGCTTTTAATGTGAGCAAGGCTAATTTGATACTTTGGATCCTTTCTTCCCAGGTTGGATGGGGTTTTATGTGCCTTGTAATTCTAGTAGCAAAGGGCAGTATGTCATAGTAGAAAGAGTGGCTTTATTCTTAGAATTCCTAATCTTTATTTTATTTGTTACTGCCTTAGGCAATGCATATTTTCTCCAAGTTTCGTATTTTTATAAAATGGGTAGGTAGTAATCCTCATTGGATTAAAAGAGAGTATGTGAAGTGCCTAATAATACTTACATATATAATAAATGTCCAAATGGAATTTAATAACCATTTACATGGTACATTTTCTACCCTTTCTCAAAATAGTCTACGTATGCTATACCCACACTTGCTGAAGGATGCAGACCAAACTTCAATTGTTTTTTCACAGCTTTTTTTCTCTCATTACTTGCTAAGTGCTTCCATTAGAAATAGCAACTTCCATTAAAAATTTTACCTGCCATGAGACTCTGACCATGGGGACCAAAATAGGTGGATAGGCAGACTTGGCCAGGCACTGAAGGTATAGGTGGTACCTGTTCTCTTGGCAGCTCCTCTCAGGGTAGTTAGTGTTGACTCTTCCAAGTCTCTATGATCGTGTCGTTTGGAAGTGTCATAGGCTAAAGTAGTAACTGGAAGAAAATCATCAAAGGGATCTCACACATGGGAACACAGTGTAATTCTCTTACTGTCACTTGAAAATTTGCAACTTTTCCCATTTCTCCCTCCTTTAGTGTTCCTGGGTATTCTACTTTAGAATACTTTAGTGGCTCTTTTAGTATTGTTTTATTTCTGATTACTATTTTTGTTTTGATGTAGTTTTATTTGTTTGGAAAACCGCTCTATAATACCTATAAGGTAGTCCTAAAGAAATATACTATAAGTGTTTCTTGTATTTACCACTTTTTTTTCTCTGTAAAATACTTTCAGAGAGACTGGATGGATATTATTTATGTCTGCTCACTTTCTGCTGGCACTGTACCTATGATTTATTTAGGTGTAGTTCCATGAAGACAGTGGGTTAATGTATTCTCAGTTAACTCATGCCATTTTACATTTGTAACTTCTTCTAGACTATTCTGTACTTAAGAGGAAAGAGTAGGTGAGTTTATGTGGGTTATGGGGTGGAGGACTTCCTTTTTCCCCCCTCCATTAAGGGATTGATACTTGACCCACAGTATATTTCTTAATTGTTTGAATTGAACTTTTCCTAACCAGGCAATTTGTATAGTTGTTACTAAGTGACGGAAACATACCTGTAATTTGTGCCAGTTGGAAATGTTGGTCTATGCTAAATTTAGGCATGCTATATCTGTCATGCATAGGTGAAGGATACTAAGTGTTTTTTCATTGTTGTGAAATAGCTCAGCAACACAGGTACACCAGGTATGGTCTTTGGCTAGGTTTCTGTAGCTGCCTTTTGATTTTGCAGAAAAAGCCACCACGTGAGAATGGCCATAAGCCGATAAGTAGCAGTTCCACTGGATGTCTCCCTTCTCCAAATGCCCCGGTACAAAGCCCTAAGCACGAGTGGAAAATCATTGCTTCAGAAAAGACTTCAAGTAAGTGCATTATACTTACTATAGTGTCTAAAATGTAGTTATCTTTTTAAGGAGTGGAACCATTTATTAGTACTTTCAAATTGAGGAAAAAACTCAGAAGCAACTAAGTTTGGAATACAATAGCACATTGTTCCTGTCTGGAATCCGAGTCCGACTCAGGATTGCATAGTAGCCAAATGTAATAATTGCATCCTAAACATTGACTTCTTGTGCTTTTACAGATAACACTTACTTGTGCCTGGCTGTGCTGGATGGTGTATTCTGTGTCATTTTCCTTCACGGGCGAAACAGCCCCCAGAGCTCACCAACAAGTACTCCAAAACTAACTAAAAGTTTAAGCTTTGAGGTGCAGCCTGATGAGCTGATAGAAAAGCCTATGTCACCTATGCATTATGCACGGTCTGGCCTGGGGACAGCAGAGATGAACGGCAAACTCATAGCTGCAGGTAAGAGCAAGGAGGGTGATTTCTTATCGGAAATCTCCAACCAGCCAAACCTCCAGTGGGCATTTTACACTTTGTGACATGCAAACTTTGGAAGAGAGGGCTTAATGCACCGTCTTGCTTGGCACTCCACTTTACCACACCGTAAGACAACAGAGAAATAAGTAAATACTGTTGTATTGTCTAACCTTTGACGTAGTGTCTGTTTCTGATTCAAAAACAGTATAGCCCTGACTGGTTTGGCTCAGTGGATAGAGTGCCGGTCTGAAGACTGAAGGGTCCCAGGCTCGATTCCGATCAAGGGCATGTACCTTGGTTGCGGGCACATCCCTAGGAGGAGGTGTGCAAGAGGCAGCTGATCGATGTTTCTCTCTCATCGATGTTTCTAACTCTCTATCCCTCTCCCTTCCTCTCTGTAAAAAATCAATAAAATATATTAAAAAAACAAAACACTATAAAGTGGGTAAATTGGTTCTCTCCTGATTTTCAGACCAATACCAAGCAATTTAGTCATAATGACATTAATAAGCCCTTAATTAAGAAACATAAACTTCTGGGGCATTACAAGTTTGTGGATAAAAATTATTTTTCTAGCTGTGATTACTTTTAAGCCATTCTGGATCAGAAACCCTCGAGTTTAATATTGTAAATGTAAATCTTTATGCTCTTTCTCCAGGGGGCTATAACAGGGAGGAATGTCTTCGAACAGTTGAATGCTACGATCCACATACAGATCACTGGTCCTTCCTTGCTCCCATGAGAACACCAAGAGCCCGATTTCAAATGGCTGTACTGATGGTCAGTGCGTTATGTTTCAGGAAAAAGCAATCCTTATTTGGCTTTTTCTCGTAACTTGAGAATGGCAGAAATGCTAATCTCTCACTTCTGGTCTAGGGCCAGCTCTATGTGGTTGGTGGATCAAATGGCCACTCAGATGACCTGAGTTGTGGAGAGATGTATGATCCAAACATAGATGACTGGATTCCTGTTCCAGAATTGAGAACTAACCGCTGTAATGCAGGTAATAACAATTTTCTCCTAAGACAGTTAGTGTTTAAATGTGACATTATCAACGTATAACCTTATTTTATACTCACATAGGAGTGTGTGCTCTGAATGGGAAATTATACATCCTTGGTGGCTCTGATCCATATGGTCAGAAAGGACTGAAAAATTGTGAAGTTTTTGATCCTGTAACAAAATCATGGACAAGCTGTGCCCCTCTAAACATTCGTAAGTTCACTTTTTCCTCCTTAAAGTTGTTTTGTTTTTATTTTTTCCTAAAAAGACCTTTGAATCAATAGTATGTGTAGTACACACAGTTTTGGGAGACAGAATAATAATTTTGGTTTGACTTGATTTTACAGGTAGACACCAGTCTGCAGTCTGTGAGCTTGGTGGTTATTTGTACATAATTGGAGGTGCAGAGTCTTGGAATTGCCTGAGCACCGTAGAACGTTACAATCCTGAAAATAACACCTGGACTTTAATTGCGCCCATGAATGTGGCTCGGCGAGGAGCTGGGGTAGCTGTTCTGGACGGTGAGTATTGGCGTTTGGAGAGGTGAGGAGTAGGAAATAGCAAAAGTTTGTTTTAAAATTCTAAGAGAATGTCAGTGATAACTATATGCTTGTATAATTAAGAATTCGTCTTTTCTGATGCAGTGGGGATTGGTGCTTTCTTTTTTAGAAATGCCTTTATCAGAAACTCAGTACTTGATATAAATATATCAATTCATTAATCTTTTTGATAAGTTCAGAGTTAAGTTGTAAGTCATTTTCTTTCATAAACCATACTAAAATGCAGCATTTTGAAGTTAAGAGTTTACTTCTTTAGACCAAGAATTTTAAAGTATTTGATTTGCAAATCATCTAGATCTAGTTTATTTTTCTAATTGTCTACTTGATAACTAATTGGAAGTAAAACAGCTACACTATTTTCAAGAAGTCTTTCCAAGGCATTAAACTTTTAAGTTTTTCTACAAACACAGCTTTCTTTTCACATGTAGTATATTTACATACAGTTATTATAATGGATTTTACATTGTTTTTGGAACAAAAGCAGAATATTAACAAGCTTGTGGCTCAGCTGGTGAAAGTATGATCTGTAGCCTCTCTGAGCCTTGATTATTTTACAAGTACAGCAAGCCCTTCAAATAACGTTTCTTTATAACATGAATGAGATGCCATAGGAATTCAACTCTTGTTTATAGCCTATGGTAAAATTTGTTTTAAGCGTCTTTCACTTAAAGTTCTAGGACCTATTGACAACATTAAGTGAGGACTTAATTGTATATGGGTACAGGTAGGAATGATGAATTTGAGATGCTAACATTTTGTTTGAAAATGTTAACTGCTCTGCGTGTATATTTGAAAAGTCATAACTCTCAACTTTGTTTCCAAGAAATTTCTTTACCAAATCATTTTATATAATTGGAAAAGGTTCAGTTTCCTGAAGTCTTCTTTTCTATCTATATCCCCCACCTCTATAGAGTGTTTGTCACCATAGTGGGCATCCTATATAATAAAAGATTAATATGCTAAGTGTCCGGTCGTCCAGTCAACCAATTAAAGCAGAATACGCTAAAAATATGCTAAGGCTGCTCAACTGTTTGCTATGACATGCACTGACCACCAGGGGGAAGATGCTCCTACTGGTGGGTTAGCTTGCTGCTGGGGTCTGGCTGATTGGGACTGAACAAGATGGGCCAGACATGCCCTAGATCCCTCCTGCGATCCCTCCCCAGCTGGCCTACACCCTCATGCAATCTGGGAATCTCTGAGAGCCGGTTTCAGCTCCATCCCGCAGGCCAGGCCAAGGGACTCCATTGGTGCATGAGTTCACGCACTGGGCCTCTAGTTTAATAAATATTTCTGACAGAATGAAGAAGCATTTCTAAAACTGATTTTAGCAGATTTCAGGGTTCTCTCTTTATCTAGACTTACTTATCTCATTTCTCTTTTAGGAAAACTATTTGTAGGTGGTGGCTTTGATGGTTCTCACGCCATCAGCTGTGTGGAGATGTATGATCCAACTAGAAATGAATGGAAGATGATGGGAAACATGACTTCAGCAAGGAGCAATGCTGGGATTGCAGCCGTAGAGAACACCATTTATGCAGTGGGAGGATTTGATGGCAATGAATTTCTGAATACTGTAGAAGTCTATAACCTTGAATCAAATGAGTGGAGCCCCTATACAAAGATTTTTCAGTTTTAACAAACTTAAGATTCTTTCAAACTAACAGGCTTAGTGATGTAATTGTGTTTAGTAGAGGTACATTTGTGAATAAGGAGGGTGGGTGGTTCTAGAGGTTGCTAACAGCAACACAGTGCTTTTGCATATTGCATATTATTAAACATGCTGTACATACTTTTTGTGTTATTGGGAAAGGAATGCAAAGTTGAAGATCTGTTTTGTGTATTTTTAGGGCTACTTGGGTTATTTTACTTTTTGGAAGTTGTTACTGTAAAAGAATAAACCAAGAACTGGGCACATCATTTTAAGAAGTCCCCTCTCCTCCACATTTGTTTTGCCAATTTGCACATTAAATGGCTTTCCTCAAATGTGTATTAGGGCAAGAGGGGGTAGGGTATTAAGATCTAGGCATTTGGGTTTTTTAAGGGCCCTTTTTCAAACTGGAACACTATAACAGAAGATACTTATTTAACTAGATGGCAATGAATTTTTTTTATTAAAAGAAAGCTGACATGCCTACCAAGATTTAATCTTGTATGATTGTCTTCTATAACTTCTTATATTCTCAGCAAAGCGCTTTACCTGTTAAAGCAGGATGGTAGACTTAAAGTATGCAGAGGAAGGTGTTTGTTTTACACATCAGGATGCAAGGTTCTAAGCTTTTGCCTCAGCCACGATATTTTTGAGAATGAAGTACCAATGTTTATTTGAATGGAGCTGCTGAACAGTAACATAGCTGTAATTTTTATTTGAAACACTGATTTTAAATATTTTGGGGGGTATTTCATATAGCAAGCCACTTAATAGGTAGCAGTAAAGGACAGTGACGTATTTTATCTTTCAAGTAATTCCTGTTTTTATCATTAACAAAATCCCAAATGGCAGTCTTTGATTTGTGAAAACAATTTAAATTGTATTGGATTTATGAATGCAGCCTTTATTAGAACTATGTTTTTGTTCAGTTTTTCTATTCATATGGATAAATATTGGTTGGGTGACTTGGTATCTAATATGTAGTGCTATACATATAACTTATGGTGCCAAAATTAGCACATCCAATTGCCTGCTGCTGATGCAAACATATTAAAGGTACTTTGCAGGAAATCTTTGCACCATGGGATTAATATCCAGATGTTGTTTGTGTGCTCATTCATTACTGAAAGTCCTGGGGAAACTTCCTTTTTCCAATAGCAATGAGCTTAAAATATTTGGGAAAAAATATTCACCTGTCATCTTACATCTGAAATAAGGATTGATTTAAGGTTTCTTCTCTCAGAGAAAACAAACACTACATTAAGCTAGTGTTTTCTAATCCAAAAGAGGCACACAGGAATCTGATGAGCCAGCTGGGACAAAATGACTATCTAGTGGTAGGTATTCTGGGTTAGGAAGAAAATGAGGTATTTTCTGCATATTTCACTGGCATTTTGACACCTTCCCTGTATCATCCATCATACAAAAACCATCAGGCAGGAAAGGAAGTCAGATCACCTAGTGGCTAGTTCCTGCCTATATCTATTGTTGGTTGTTCTGAACTAAAGCTAGGTTGGCAAATCTGAGCCCAATGTGATAACTTCTTTTTTTAATGACTCTGTATATGTTCTATTTAACACAGGAAAATTAAGTTTAAGCAGCAAAATCTTTGAAATTCTCAGTTCCTAGGTAACACTTAAATGCAAATAATATGTGAGACTACTTTGGGTCAGAGTTTTCCTCTATTACTATTGATGCCAAATAGGTATTCTGGTGGCTAAAATATGTTTTTTAAGTATGTTTTGAATGTAAGAAGCTTCCAATTAAAAAAATTTTTAACAGTATGGGTTTTGGAGTGATTTAGAAATAATACTGATAATAACCACAGTTGGCAGTTTGTTTGTCTTAATGCATAGAATATACTAGGTCCCTAAAACAGTAGTAAGACTATGAAATACCTGTTTGAATTGAAATAATTGGTTATACCTTGTATACCTCAGGCATGATATTTTTTGTGTGACTTCTGAGGAATTTTGATTTTTGGCTTGTATGCCATAAAAGCTTTCCCATTACTAAACATGTTTTAGAATTTCTTACATAATCATATTCTTGAGGAGGAGCCCCTGGATTTGGGAACATGACATAGTGCTAGAATCCTTGCTCAATACCTATAATGCCTCTGGGCCTCAGAATTCTTGAAGTAGGCAAAAGAGGAAGTACAATTAGGATATTTTTGCAACTCCAGTGTTACCTTTAGAAAAGTATGAGTCACAGCCCAGCCAGTGTGGCTCAGTGGTTGAGCATCAACCTATGAACCAGGAGGTAACAGTTTGATTCCTGGTCAGGGCACATGCCCAGGTCGTGGGCTCAATCCTCAGTAAGGGGTGTGTGTGGGGCAGCTGATGAATGATTTTCATCAATGTTTTTTCTCCCTCTCCCTTTCTCTCTGAAATCAATAATAAATATATATATGTGTGTATATATATATATATATATATACACACATATATATATTTTATTGATTTTTTTACAGACAGGGAGGGGGATAGAGGGTTAGAAACATTGATGAGAGAGAAACATTAATTCAGCTGCCTCCTGCACACTCCCCACTAGGGATGTACCCGCAACCAAGGCACATGCCCCTGACTGGAATTGAACCCAGGACCCCTCAGTCCGCAGGCCAACGCTCCATCCACTGAGCAAAACCAGTTAGGGCTTAATAAAATATTTTTTAAAAAAGAAAAGTATGAGTCACAGAAAACTAATGTCAGGCATTTATTTGTATCCTGTGTTCCAGAAAAGGATTTGAAGTGTCTTTTTACTGAGACATATGATACCAGGTAACTTAACTGGGTGTAAAAGAGAACAATAAGCAAGGAAACACCAACATATGAATCTTAAATAATAGGGCCAAGCCACAAATTTGGTCCCATAAACAGGAGACTTAAGTCATCCATGAGCAAGGATATCCTTCCATTTGCTACATGGATGGACCTTGTCCACATTATGGTAAGACAGGTCAGAGAAAGACAAACACTGTATGATAGCACTTACATGTGGAATCTAAGAAAGTTTAACCTGTAGAAACCAGTAAAATGGTGATTAGCAAGAGGTTGGGGAGGAGTGGGTAAGAATGATATATTGGAGCATACAAATTTGGCAACAAGTAGGAAATAAGCCATAAAGATCTAATGTAAAGTATAATGAATATAGACAATATAAATTACATAATGTGATAAATATAACTACACAGCAGTCATTACAATATATAAATAACAATACTGTACCTTCAGCTTACACATTTACATGTTAAATTTACTCTTTAAAAATCAAGAAAAAACATTAAATCATCTGTAGGTTGAAAAGAAATGTGAAGCACCAATATCCTTCATAATAAATCCTTTCTAAAGACTTAAAGTGATCAACAAGTAGAGTTTATAGGGAGGGACATACTCATGAGTGTCACGGATTCTTGAATTTAATAGCACATGGCCAACAAAATATTTAAACGTTACTATTAACAGCTTCCTCACTTACTGGAGGTTGAATAAGAATGAGAAGCAAAAGCTCAATTATGAAACTAGGTATGTACAAGGTTGGTATCTTGTGAAAACAGGAGGATCTGAAAAGGACATACATTTGAACAGGTGGCTAAGGGATTGATAAAATTTTGGCCTTTTGGAGAAAAGAACACACGATACCAAACTCAAAAGGAAACGTATGAGGTGAAATATCCAGCAATTTAAGAATGGGGTTTCTATATTAAATGGAAGGCATCTATCAAAGGTTACTTGAAAGTTGTGAGAAGATCCATCTTTTACATTAAGCTAATGTTTTCTAAACCAAAAGTATCAAGTCTTGAAAGGCATAGGCTTGAAAACAATAGAAAAAGCATCTTATAAAGGATCTGAATCCAGAACTCTCAAAATCAAACAACTTTTAAATGGGCAAAAGATTTGAATTGACACTTCAAAGAAGATAAATGGGTTCCAATAACATGAAATTATGCTCACTATTCTAAATCGCTAGGAAAATGTAAAAAGCAAAATGTCACATTAAAACAATAATACCAAATTCTGGTTAGGATGCAGAGTAACAAACTCATTGGACAAATCAGAAAATGTAAGGGCACTTTGGAAAACAGTTTGGCTGGTTCTTAGAGAAATACACAGTAATCCCATTCCTAGGTATTTATCCAAGTGCAAGGAACCCATGTTCACACAGAAACCTGTGTGAATAAAGCAGCTTTATTCACAATTGCCAACTAAAACTGAAATAATTCTTCCAACTAATGAGTAAGTTCCATTCATACAACAGGATACTAATTGGGAATAAAGAGAAAGTACTAATAACATGGATGGATTGCAGAAGGACGCCATATGAAAAGGCAGCCTTAAACAGCTCTATTTATAGCATTCTGGAAAAGTAAGTTGGAAAAGTAGTGCAAAGTGGTGCCAGGAACTTTGATAGAATAATCCCCATGGATGCTTCTCAAAGTGATCACCAGCTCCTCACTACGGCATAGCCAAGGGCATAAAGTAGGCAACCCTTACCCTGGTGTGACTTTCCCCATGAACCAAGACTTTGGTTCATGGCATGCATATGATGGCTTCTGCTCAAAATATAATAGCCATACATATTAAAGAACGGAGATTTTAAAATCTGAAGTTGCTCTTCTAAAGATCTGATAATTCATCAAAACAAATGTCTGAAAGCAACCTGCAGATTCAATGCAATCTTTATCAAAATACTAATGGCATTCTCATAGCTAGAACAAATAATCCTAAAATGGCTATAGAATCACAAAAGACCTCAAATAGCCAAAACCTTTTTTTTTTTTTTACTATATACTTTCATTGAAAGGGGAGAAAGAGATAGGAACATCAATTGGCTGACTTGCATGACCTCCACTGGGGATGAGCCCACAACCTGGGCCTGTGTCCTCACCTGAAATCCAACTGTGACTGGTTCATAGGTTAAGGCTCAACCATTAAGCAGCACTGGCCGGGCAGCCAAAACAGTGTTAAACAAGAACAAAGTTGGAGGTACCACAATCCCTGATTTCAAATTACAACAAAACCACAGTAATCAAAACTATGGTACTGGGACAAAAAGACTTAAATCAGTAGAGCAGAACAGCCCAGAAATAAACTTGTTTATATGGTCAATTAATCTATGACAAAGGAGGTAAGAATATACAATGAAGAAACAACAGACTCTTCAAAAACAAACTGTTTTAAAGACTTAAAGACCTGAACCCATAAAGCTCCTAGAAGCTAACACAGGTAGTAAACTATCTGACATTAGCCTCTATAATTTCTTTATGTGTATGTCCCTCAAGCAAGAGAAACAAAAGCAAAAATAAACCAATGGAATATTACTCAGAAATAAAAAAGAATGATATCTTGTCATTTACAACATGGATGGACCTAGAGGATATGCCAAGTAAAATAAGTCAGAAAAAGAAAATACTTTAAGGTTTCAGTTGTAGATGGAATCTAAAAAAACAAAACAAAGGAATAAACCAAAAACAGACACACAAATAGATCATACTGATGGTTGCCAGGGGGGAGAAAAATGGGGAATGACTGCACAGGTGAAGGGGAATACAGTCAATAATACTGTGACAAGTATGTACAGTAACAGACCATTACTAGACTTACTGTAATAAAATTAAAGATTAGAAAAGGCAACAAGGAAGAGGGGAAAAAACCTAACATCTCAAAGAAACAAAGACTAAAAAAGTTTAAAAGAATGTTTCTAAAAATAAAAAAGACCAAAAAAACCCCAACCCTAACATTAGAAGAAAACACTTTCACAAATCAATAAAATTTAAGAAATGTTGAACTATTGACAAATTAATGCACAAAGTAAAAGACACACTTAATGCACTTAGTAAAAGACTAAGATAAAATTAAAATGCACATAAATAATAGTGAAATAGGAAGCAGTTAATAGGAGTGAAAAGAAATGCTCTGAAATGCATAACACAGATTAAAAGACAGGATAGAAAGACAGGGAACAAAGATGAGCTGAAACCCAACAGTAATAACCAAAAGCAGCTGATGGATTAGGACCTAAAAAAAATTCACTGGTCCACGGGAAGGGATGTTTTGGCTCCTGGGGAGCAGAGGGCTTCTTCCCCCTGGTGCAAAGCAGACAGCACTGTGAGCCCCAGCACTTTGGGTGCGAACAAAGCTCAGTGGGTCCTGCAAAGACTACTAGGGAGCATCGTGAGTAGGTTCTCTTTATAATCACACCTTGCACACATTCAGAAATATAATTTGGAAGTAAAATGAAAAGTTAAATCTTACTAAAAATAATTTATTACTTTAAAAAAATAAGCATTTATAATAGAATACCAGATTCGATTTAATCTAATGCACTAACAAAAGCATAATATACTCCAAAAAACAGGACTTCCAACTCACAGTATAAGTAAATCAATTAAACACTAGAGGCAAACATCAGTCACTGCCACCTAATCCATTAACTTATGCTGCTTCACATGTAAGGGGAAACTGAAACTGTATAGGGCTCTCCCTGCTCCTCGCTAGAAATGCACCACTAAGTGACAAGCTTAGGGCAGAAGAAAGGCTGCTATTGAAAGTTGGAGCAGAAGTGACAATTCTATTTTCAGCACCTTGGGGAAGTGGAAGGGGGTGTGCATTACATTCACCAGGTCTACATGGAAGACACGAATCATAAAACAGTCCAGGATAAGATTTCATTTGTGAAATATGGTGAGTATGGTCATGTCCTAATTCTTTCTTGGAGTTTGGAAGTGTCCCTGATCACGTAACCATATATTCAGGGTTGAGAGAGATGCTAATGCTGTGCCTTCTTCAGGGACCACAATGGCTCCTGCCTTAAGGTGACTAAAAAACAGCTCTCGTTTCCTTAAACATTCTGGCTCAGTATCAGGAGTGGAGGTAGGAAAGTATTGTCAACGTCAGAAGAGTTGAGTTCACAGTTTATCCCACAACGGATGCATTAGGCTTTTTAGAGAACCTCAATGAGACTGTCAGTAATAAGCAATCACCTTTTTATACAAATGAGATTTCTTACAAGTCTCTTGGGTTTGGCTCAAAAGGTTGAAAGCTACTCTGTTGTTCTTGAGGACAAATGCAATCCTTTCGAGTTACCAGATTAGATCCTATCACTGAGCAGGTCTTCACTCCACCCCCTGTTCTTGGCCTCCATATACACAGATGCATTGCACTGCTGCATGGCACGCTCCATCTCAACCAGCTGACGGCATCCGATGGTTAACTTTTCCCTGGGGAATAAAGAAATGTTAAATCACTGCAAGAGAGCTGGTCAGGTAAATGAAAAAACTTCAGACAACAGGATAATGCTGAGATTTGAAACACATTATTTGATATTTGAGAGAGAAAAATACCAACAGTACGGTTTCTTAGCACAGACAAAACATGGGAGGATAAGTACTTAGAATAGTTCTCAGATAATCAACATGAAGATCTTGATTTTAGAATTCTGGGAATTGGCAGATCTGCTATCAACAAGCAAAACTGAATGTTTAAAAAAAGTCCTTTGTATGGTTTCTGAAGGACCTCTCCCAGAGGTTGGGCTGATGTTAACAAATTCTAATCTGAGTGGTAATCAAGGCTGGGGGGTGGGAGGTAGAGCACAGATTTTTGTGTTGTTTAATTTGAGAGTTAAAGAACAGGTAGATTAGAAGATTCTAAGAGAATATTTCTCTTTAGGAACAGACACTAGAGAGGGGATAGGATGTTGACAGGGTTTCAACCCTTAAAATTGCTGAAATAAGTTATCTAGCAGTTAAATGAATATTTATTATTCGAAACCATAGGTAGGAGCAGAGTAATGCCTAATATATGCCATGCCTATGAACAATTTACCCAAGATGAAGCTTACTTGGACTCTCAAGTGCCTAGAGTCCAAATTCCATTGAAACCTATTTAAACCTAGAGACTGTCTTCGTAAGTTCACAAAGAATACACACCATCTAGTACAGCATCTGACACATTAGATGTTGAAAAAAAGTCAGTTACTTTTATTGCATAAATGACAATTTCTATTTCTTTGGCACTAAGATTACTCCCAGCCATCTCCATAGTGTTGGCAAAGATCACTAGCTCCCTATATTTAGGAATACCCTTAAGCAAAGAAGCACAGATTTGTACACTAAAAACTACAAAACATTGCCAAAACTACAAACATTAAAGACCTAAATTAGTGGCATCTCATGTTTATACATTGGAAAACTTAATACAATGATAATACTCGCCAAACAATCTACATGCTTAACACAATCCCTACCAAAATTCCAACAATCATTTTTGCAGGAATGGAAAAGCTGATCCTAAGAGTCACATAGAATTTAAAGGATACCAAATAGCCAAATTTTGAAAAAGAAAAATAATGTTAGAAGACTTACACTTTCCAATTTTGAAAAGTGACCCCAAAGCAACTTTAATCAAAACAGTGTGGTACTGGCATAAAGACAGACATACAGACCAATGGAACGGAATTGAAAATCAAGAAATAAACTCTGATATACATGGTCAATTGATTTTCGACAAGGGTGCCAAGGCCATTAATGGGAAAAGAATAGTTTCTTCAACAAACAGTGCTAGGACAACTTGATATCCACATGTCCAAGGAATGAAGTTGGACCTGCACCTCATACAAAAATTAATTCGAAATGGATTAATGACCTGTTGAAGCTAAAACTATAAAATTCTTAGAAAAATATTTGGGGTAAATATTCATAACCTTAGCCTTGGCAATGGATTCTTAGCTATGAAACCAAAAACCCAAGCAACAAAAGAAAAAACACACAAATTGGATGCTATCAAAATTAAAGCTTTTCAACTGTAATTGAAAAAAAATTTAAAGTAAAAATGCAAGAGTTTATATGAACTGCCCGGCAGAAATTCCGTTTTGTCCCTTTGGGACAATATAAACAGTTCACATTTTAAGGCAAAAATGCAAATAACCCCGGAGCACTTTTGATAAACTCCATTCTGATGAGGTGACTGTAATTTTTTCCCCCTTCTACCACCTGGTGTTCTGCCCCAGCACCTGTTCAGGTTGACATTTACACAACTTTGCATGCTTCAGTTCAAAGATCCTTGTTCTCTTTTATGTCTTCGATATTTTGTCTGGCTTCTTATCTGGCAATGTTATTTTGGGGTAAGGTATAACATAAAATATGACTAAACAGAAATCTCTCAAAAAAAAAAAAAACTTGCAAATTAATACGTCGCATAAGGGTCTAATAACCAGAACATGTATGTCACGCTGCCAGGTGCCAAGGTGGTTGACAGTCAACAAGCCAAACCAAAAGTAACAAGACTTGGTTCATTTACTGTGACTGCAAGTAAGGGGCCAAATGAAAGGTGTCAGCTCCCTCATGTTCCATTTTCCCCACAGAATGACGCCAGGCAAGGGCCAGACAATATGCAATGCAGAGAGGGGGCAGTATCTCACTAATGAGGAGCCCCGAACTAAGGTCCTGCCTCTTCATCGACCCAAATGGGTAAGGGTATCTTAGTCCTTTCAGTGTGCCATAACAGAACATCATGGACTGGGTGGGCTCTAAACCACAAATTTATTTCTCACAGTTGCAGAGATTGGGAGTCCCAGATCAAGGTGCCAGCAGAGCTACATTCTGGTGAGAGCCCTCTTTTATAAGAGCATTATTCCCACTTATGAGGCTCCACCATCATAACCTAATCACCTCCCAAAGAGCCCACCTTGTATGATCATCATCTTGGGCAATAGGATTTTAACATAAATTTGGGGAGACATAAATATTCAGAGCACAGCAAAGGAGAAAAGTTAGGAGCAGAAAAGCATCGAGTCAGAATGGAGAAAAATACTATGGCCAAGGCCTCCAAAAAGAGGTCTCATCAGATTTGCGTCAACCAAAGCCCCCCAAAGGAGGCCTCCAAATGAAGTTGCCTGGACTTGGAATGCAAGTACGCATGTGAGCATGCCCAGGGGCAGGGGGCCTGAGCATTGCCTGCAGCCCCCTCGAGAAGGCTGCAGTTCACTGGCTATGTACAGAATCTGGTATGGAGAAGGCAGCTTTCCCCAAGTGAGCCCGCCAGATAAAAGCCATCTAACTGTCAATGGTTGGGTCTAAAAGATCACACCTAATATTTTGGAGCCAGATTCCTCATAAAGAATTCTTACAACTCAACAACAGTAAGAAAAACAACCCAATTAACAATAGGCAAAAGGCTTGAATAAATATTTCTCAAAGGACAAACAAATGGCCAACTAGCTAACCAAAAGATGTTCAACATCATTAGTTCACAATGAGATAAAGCTCCAAATTGTTTAGAATAGCTGTAATCAAAAAATGGAAAATAAATGTTGGTGAGGATGCATAGAAATTAGAACCTTTGTATACTGCTGGTGGGAAGGTAAAATAGTGCAGCTGCTTTGAAAACAGGAAGTTCCTCAAAAGTTAAACAGAGAATTACCATCTAGAATTTCTACTTGTAGATATACACCCTTCTCAAATTATAAAGAACTGAAAGAATTCAAACAAAGGCAACACTATTCACACTAGCTCCAAAGTGGAAACAACCCAAATGTCCAACAACAGATGAATGGATCAACAAAATGTGATATATACATACAATGGAATATTATTCAGCCTTTAAAAGGAATGAAGTGCTCATACATCTACAGTGAGATACATCTCGGAAACACCATGCTAAGTCAACAAAACCAGACACAAAGGGTCATATGTTGTATGATTCAACTGACAAGAAACACCCAGAATGAATAGATCCATAGAGGAAAAAAAGCAGATTAGTGGTTGCGAGGGTTTGGGGCCAGGAGGGGAGAACAGAGAATGACTGCTTAATGGCTATGGAATTTCCTATTGGGGTGATGGAAATGTCTTGGACTAGACAGAAGTGACAGCTGCACAACTGAATGAATGCTCTCAATGACACTGAATTACACACTTTGAAATGGTTGTTAATTTTGTTATCTGAGTATTACCTCAATTAAAAAAAAGAAAAAAGTATATACTTTTGTATTATCTTCTTTCACAAATAATATAGTCAAATGTACTACAAAGTATTATTACATCTATAGACATAAAAATAATGTAATTCTTTTCTAATTAAGACAAACATCAAAGACCTACATTTGAATTCTAGATTTTTTTTTCTAAGGCTTTTACTCTGAGGCTTCTTGGACAGACCAGGTCATTAATTTAACACAGGGGTTCTCAAACTTGACTATGCCCTGGATGGACGGTCACACACAGCTGGGCGCCACCCCCAGAGTTTCTGATCCAAGAGGTCTGGGTGGAGCCTCAGAGCTGGCATTTCTTGCAAGTTCCAAGGTGATGCTGACACTCAGGTCCTGGACCCACAGTTAAGACAACCACAGCTCGAATGTGAGCTTGAAGACACTACCAGAGACCTGGCTCCTGGAGTAGGAAAGCAGTCATTCCTGAAAGCACTGACAGCAAAAGAAAACTTCTGATATACCACCATCTTAGGTAGTAAATTGTTTGGACTTGCCTGTGCTTTATGAGGCTAATGTCACAAACTAGCTTGCATTTTATCTAGAAAAAAATGACCTTAGGGACTTGTCTCACAAACATGCCAGAACAGTCTGTCAAGAACTTATATGGCAAACAAAGTGACTTAAACCTGCTCCTAACTTATTTCTCATACATGTAAGACATCCTGGATTTTCTTTATTCTATATAATAAAAGGGTAATATGCAAATTGGCCCTAAGAGCAGAACCACTGGGAATGACTGGTCACTATGACACACACTGACCACCAGGAGGCAGATACTCAATGCAGGAGGTGCCCCCTGGTGGTCAGTGTGCTCCCACAGGGGGAGCTCTGCTCAGCCAAAAGCCAGGCTGACAGCTGCCAGCACAGTAGTGGTGGCGGGAGCCGCTCCTGCCCCCTCAGTAGTGCTAAGAATGTCCAACTGCAGCTTAGGCCTGCTCCCCACTGGAAAGTAGATATCCTCCAAGGACTCCTGGGCTGCCGGAGGGATGTCTGACTGCCAGCTTAGGCCTGATCTCCCGGGGAGCAGGCCTAAGCCAGCAGGTGGACATCCCCGAGGGGTCCCAGACTGTGAGAGGGCACAGGCCAGGGTGAGGGACCCCCTGAGTGCACAAATTTTTGTGCATCAGGCCTCGTGTGTGTGTGTGTATGTGTGTATATATGTGTGTGTGTATGTGTATTTCAGAGAGGACAGGAGAGGGAGAGATAGAAACATCAATGATGAGAGAGAATCATTGATCGGCTGCTGCCTCTTGCACGCCTCCTACTGGGGATTGAGCCTGAAATCTGGGCATGTGTCCTGACCAGGAATCGAACTGTGATCTGGTTCATAGGTCGATGCTCAACCACTGAGCCACGTCAGCCATGCTGGATTTTCTGAGCAAACTCATTTGCTCAGGGTAAATAGCACACAGACAGATACTGGCAAGAACAAAAGCTACATCAAAGAGTCTACAAACTACAGAAGACAGAAAAGTTAACTGGTTTATAGACAGTGAACACGGAGGTTTTCCAGTGTCATGGAATTCAACTTTGGATCAAAGCTACTGTCCATCTGAGACTTCAATTTCTTGTTAACCAGAACCTAAAAAAAGTTTTATGCTCTTCAACTACTTAATTACATCCCTAATGCAAAAAATATGATATTGGGCATGTCAACAGTCTCCTTCCTCACAACTAACACTTGACAGTAAAATATAAAGAACAGGAAATTCAGACATTTTAAGTAATTGCTCTTCTTAACATTCTCAAAGGTGGCCAGCTATATGCAAGCTAAGGCACTCATCTACCTTCATCTCTGAGCCACAGGAAACTTTGCCACCTACTATCTATTGCATTCGGCCCCATGTCTAACACCAACCACTGTATCTTTTGGCAGCTTATTTGAAAACTGAGCTGTGGACTATACCAGAGGCTAATATGGGCGATAGATAGGGCAAATAATTTCAAAACAGTGGCAGAGTAATAAATCTAAAGCTATTTTTTTAAAAATATATTTTATTGATTCTTTACAGAGAGGAAGGGAGAGGGATAGAGAGTTAGAAACATCGATGAGAGAGAAACATCGATCAGCTGCCTCCCGCACACCTCCCACTGGGGATTGTGCCCACAACCAAGGCACATGCCCTTGACTGGAATTGAACCCAGGACCCTTGAATCCGTAGGCTGATGCTCTATCCACTGAGCCAAACCGTTTAGGGCCAAATCTAAAGCTATTAATCAAAAGCCTGCTGAAGAGCAATTGCCATTTTTCAATGCATTCAAGATATTAAGTATATTTTATTTCAAAATCATCTTTTTGGGTATAAGAAGGAGCTTATTAGTATCATAGTTCAAATCCTTGGTATTTTAAGTAGAAAGAAACAAATTAGAATTTTAAACATTTAATTTTGACTCCTGTACCCTCCCTATCTCCTACCACCCCCTCCAAAACAAAACAAAACAAACAAACAAAAAAACCTTCCAACTATTCCAACTGTATGGGGAAGTTAAACTAATTTTAGAAATCTGATGGAACCATTCTGCAAAGGACTCTGCGCTCCAAGTTATCTACAGTGGGGTTTCTACACCTTCAAAAGTATGGTTATGGTTCATAGACGTTATATTCTAACACAAATCTCATGTACACATTTACATGTAAATTGGCTGTAAAGGTCTATAAATAAGAGTATAACCAATTGATAGTCTGAAGATGACAGTAAAAAAAAAAAATCTCCCCATTACAACATCACGCATGCCCACTGCCTTCAGATTTTCTTTGAAAACTTATTTGATTCTAATGAGTGAACTTCATTGCTGTGCTGCTTAATGACATTTGTCCTAGCATCTTGACCATCAAATTTATCAATTAAGAGTTTTAACAGAAGCACCTTGATAGTTAACTTAGTCCCTGAGCCTGCACATAAAAGTTTGTAACCACATCTGCACATTATAAATAGCAAATAAACAGTAATTTAGTGTTGCAGTGGCATATTACGTGGCAATGAAAATTTAAAAATGCAGTCAGTTCAGCTCCAACACTTGTTCAAATGCACATATTTGTTCCAACAGCACTTATATAGTAAAGAGCAATTTGAGCACATAATTGTCCTATGCACAATTTCAGTAGTGAGAGATGCTAGATGAACAGAGAAAATTGCACCCAGCTGATCCAAGCTGCTTAGGAATAGACAAAACACACTCATGCATACACCTCAAACAGGTACAGCTACTTCAGCTTTCTGTGTGTTATGGGCTACATCCATTCACACTTAGTGCTCTAACTTTACATCCAATTCTAGATAACCCTTCCTTCAGCACATCACACTAACCAATGAACTGCAGCCTTCCAACAACCACTTCTATAAGCAATCTGAGCTCTTTTACAAGGTAAAGTATTAAATCTATTATAGTATTTACTAGGGACCCAGTGCACAAAAATTTGTGCACTCGGGGGGGTCCCTCAGCCCGGCCTGTGTCCTCTTGCAGTCTGGGACCCCTCGGGGGATGTCCACCTGCTGGTGTGCCTGGTGAGGGGCTGATGGCTGTTTGCAGGCTGGCCAGGCCCCCCCAGTGGGAACCCTCACCCCATTGGGGTGTGGCCAGCCTGGGAGAGGGGTGAGGGCTGTTTTCAGGCTGCCCACAGTCCCTTCAGGGTTTGGGTCTCCACTGGGGTACCTGGGAATCCTGGGTGAGGGGTTGAGGACCATTTTCAGGTTGCCCACAGTCCCTTCAGGGTTCAGGTCTCTACTGGGATACCTGGGCAGCCTAGGTGAGGGGCTGAGGGCCATTTTCAGGCTTTCAGGCTGCCCACAGCTCCCACTGACTCAAGGTCCCAGTGAGGCTGGCTGGAATCAGGTTTCTGGGTTATATTTATCTTCTATAATTGAAACTTTGTTACCTTGAGCAGAGGCATAGGCAGGTAAGGAAGCCTCCTGTTTATTTCAGCTCTGTGGCTTCTATAATTGAAACATTGTTACCGTGAGCAGAGGCTCAGCCAGCCTAGGCAAGCAGTTGCAACGGAAGCCTGCTGTTTACTCTAGCTCCGTGGCTGCTGGCCTCCATCTTGGCTGGGTTAATTTACATACAGCCACTCTGATTGGCTGGGAGGTGTGGCTTGGCTGGTGGGCGTCACTTAGGTGTCTTGGAGTGAAGGTCAATTTGCATATTACTCTTTTATTAGATTAGATATATTTCCAAACCACTAACATGTAAATCTGGGATACCATTTTGATTTTCAATGTCCCTTTTGTCTTTGAGTGATGTGCTCCAGCCCCATTTTTTTCTTATGCACTCCGAAGTTTTTACTGCATGATTTTGCATAGAGCATGGGTGATATTAGAAACACACCTGTCGTGTTACAATAGAACTAACTGTGCTCCATGCCTCAATATGGTGAATCTCAATGTTGACTTACAAAGAATAAGGGTGACAGTGAAAGATTTAGGTTAAATGTGTTTTTGCTTCTCAGGATTTGTTTGTCTAGGCCCAGGGATGGAGAGATTCAAAAACCTATACCTTGTGTATACACGAATCAGATTTATTCTAGTCCTTTTTTGTTACATATGAATGCTAGAAACCAAATTATTTGTTTAAAGTATAGTGTGTGATACTGCTAAATTAATCCCTTTTTAAACAAACTAGAAACACTTAAAATATTTTTTAAATATATTTTTATCGATTTCAGAGAGGAAGAAAGAGGGAGAGAATCAGTGATTCTCTCTAATCATTGATTCTAATCATTCTCTCTAATCATTGAGAATCACTGATTGGCTGCCTCCTGCATGCCTCACACTGGGGATCAAGCCTGCAATCCAGACATGTGCCCTAACAGG
The DNA here is from genome assembly GCA_004026665.1 of Murina feae. Taxonomy (NCBI): domain Eukaryota; kingdom Metazoa; phylum Chordata; class Mammalia; order Chiroptera; family Vespertilionidae; genus Murina; species Murina feae. The sequence continues at coordinate 65,887 of PVJC01003458.1, forward strand.
AATTGAACCATGATCTCCTGGTTCATAGGTCGATGCTCAACCACTGAGCAACACTGGTCAGGCCCTATATTTTTAATAATAAATAATACATACTAAAACCATAAAGATAAGGTTGAGAATTATAAACACAAAATCACTAAGGAGAGGATGGAAGGGAGGATACAAATAGGACTGGGCAAAGGTCTGTTTTGTCAACTGTGTATTCTTTATACCTGTTGTTCTTCAAAACATGGTCTGGAGAATGCCAGCCTCTTTCAAAGGGTCCGAGATGTCAAAGGGGCCAAAGCTATTTTCTTAACAAGACTGATTCATGATTTGCCTTTTGCAATCTCACTCTTGCAAGAGTACTCAGAAGTTTCCCAGTGATACATGACATAATTATGGAAACAGAATAAATACAACAGATATGAGAACCCAGCTTTCTTCTATTAAACCTGACATAAAGAGATTTGCAAAAATGTACAATGCCACTCTCGTCAGTAACACTTTTAGTTTGGGAAAAATTCTTTTCATAATTCTATCTTACTGATTTTAACATATAATTAATTAACTACTGTTATTTAAAAAATATTTTAAATTTATCAATTTTAATTTCTAATACAGTAAATACAGATAGCTATGACCCACATAAACAAAAGCTCTTTGAGGGTCTTTAATAACTTATTTTTTAATTTTTTAATTATTGATTTTAGAGAGAGAAGGAGGGGGAAGGAATAGAAAAATGGGGCAGGAGAGAGGGAGGTAGGAAGGAGAAGAGGAGGGAGAGGAAAGGGATAAGGAGACAGACAGACATCAATCTGTTGTTCTACTTATTTATGAATTCATTGGTTGATTCTTGTATGTACCCTGACTTGGGATCAAACCCACAACCTTGGTGCACACTGGGACAACACTCTAACCACGTGAGCTACCCAGTCAGGACTTCCAATAACTTTAAAATATAAAGGAGTCTTGAGGCCAAAAGTTTGAGAATTATTTTAAAACTTATACCTGCTAAACCCATACACACACACACAGAGCCTTTTTGTATGTATGAAATACTTTTATACTAATAACGGTAAAAACTCATAGTGTACTGAACCATAAAAAGCAAAACAAAAAAACCCGTTCACCACCGGTATATCTATGTGTAGATATGACTTACCGATACTCAATATGTGAAACACAATCATAAAGTTCCTGGGCAGTAAATTTGACACTTTTATTTACCTGAAAAGAACCAAGATATAGTTACTAAACATGCACATTAAGTCAACAAGTAGTAAGAACACAGAGTGGCCCACATTCTAAGAAAGCAGAACGTCAAGTTTCTAGTTCTTGTATAGGAAGGACAGAACACTAAGAATCAGAAGCGCAGTGACCATAATGCTAACACTGAACTACATGTAAAAACATTAATCCTATTGTTTCAACCTAATCTGTTCATATGGTGAGATGGCCCTGAGGTTAGTAAAAAAATCTCAATGAACAACTGCTTTGTAGATTAAATGGGGGGGAAAAAATGTACTCTATGAAACCAATTCATGCTTCATTTACCCTGATCTCTTAAAATATTTCTGATTTTCAATATTTATTTTCTAGGAAAAGTAAATAACTTATAAAAAATAAAATTTAAAATACTAAAAACTTAAAGGGCAGAAGTGGATTTGGGGTAGACTATATAAGCAGAAACAGCCACATCTTGTTTATATCCTAAACATTAGAAATAATTGAAGCTGAGAGAAAAAGTCAAGTATTCAACTCTAACAACATTTGAATACTATGCTGACCCTTTCAAAAGTTATTAGTGAATAACCTTCACTTTCCTTTAAATACGAAGGTTATAAATTATGTGGAAACATCTATTTGTTTAGGAAGAAGTGTGATTTACAGACATTTTCTAAAGAAATGGATTTGCCCTATCCGGTTTGGCTCGGTGGATAGAACGTCACCCTGTGGACTGAAAGGTCCCAGGTTCGATTCCGGTCAAGGGCATGTACCTGGGTTGCGGGCACATCCCCAGTGGGAGGTGTGCAGGAGGCAGCTGATCGATGTTTCTCTCTCATTGATGTTTCTAACTCTCTATCCCTCTCCCTTCCTCTCTGTAAAAAATCAATAAAATATATTTTTTTTAAAAAGAAAGAAATGTATTTTTCAGATGATGGAGGTCTAAATAGGTAAACTAATGTGTTTAAGTTCATAAATATGTATTATAATCCAGACATAATATACGATACTAAAAGTCCTTTGTCATACACAAGCTACTGATGGCACCTATAGTACGCACAGAAGTAATTCTGTATGTCTTGAGGTTTTGCTACTGATTTAGATTATATTTTACTTATATGTAGGGAAGAATTCAGAAATTTGCAGAGGAAAACTCACTTTATCAGATAGCTCAACAAACTGCACAGTACCTAAATTTTAAGAACTAATTAGTGAAAGGGAAACTTCAATGAGACTATCTCCTATTCAATTTATTTATATTAGCTGGTATGTATTCATTAACACTACTTTAAAGACTCATATCATGAGAATCTTCTATAGAATCAAGGGTATTGCTTTTTTCAAAATTTCCATCAGCTTCTTCAGTATTTTCATAAAAAATTCACATTTGTGTAGAAAATGTTTCATTCACTGAAAGTTAAAAATAGTTTTCAAATATAATATTTTAAATGTATATAATCCTAAAGTTTTGCTTAAAAATTGTTATTTAATTATATATAATATTTAATATATTTATAATGAATGTATTACATTGGTATATAATTTATCATAATTAACTTCTTAGGTCCTTTACAATTTTTAAAAGTCTCTTCTAAATATGTCCTAAAAATGTACTTAAGCTATCAACCAGTCCAATTCCTCCTCCTTTACATGTTCTTCTCTAGTCTCAGGGCCTTCACTATTTTCACTATTATCCCAACACACCAGGACCTATAATATATCCAAACTTAGGCAAGCAAATATCAACAACATTGCAGGTGTCTGATCAGAGAATGAAGGGAATCACCTATTTCCCACCAATTATTGAGAAAAATCAGCTGAGATTTTTGAACCTTGTATTATATGAATAAAAAATAGTTCCTTAAGCCTTTAGCGTATTTTTAGAAAAATGAGTATCTAGATGACGCTTTCGTTTTAAAAATGATCATCCACAGACATTTGGACACTTATCCCAGAATACAGGTAGGATACAAGGGTTCCAAGTAATAGATGACTTACAAAAAAAAACAGTTAACTTACTACTAAAAAGGAAAACTGAAATACAAATTCATCACCTATATCACAGATTCTAGCCTGAAATACCTTGTTTCATCATCTACTCTATAAAAGCGAAATATTAAAATTAACCGTTTCTCCGAGACAGGGTAAGCCACGCCCACCAGCCAATCAGAGCGGCTGTATGCAAATTAGCCCAGCCAACATGGTGGCCACCACTCACGGACCTGAGTAAACAGCCCTTTCCATTGCGGCAGGAGCGAAAGTGAAGCTGCACTGATTAAACTGCCTCTAGCAAAACACAGCTTTGAAACAATGTAACAATCATAGAATCCTCCAGAGCTGAAGGAAAGAGCAGCTCCGGCCTAACCAGTAAAAGTAACAATTGTTTCATTATAGACACTGCCAGGTGAGGCAGAGGAGGCTTCGTTAGTTAGAAGGCCGCCTTAAAGGAACAGTGTATCAATTATAGAAGATAACCCCAGGCCTTTAAGGAACAGCATCAATTATAGGAGATAAATTCCAGAAACCTGTGTCCAGCCAGCCTTGCTGGGATGTTGGGTCAATGGGAGCTGTGGGCAGCCTGAAAGCCCCTCACCCAGGCTGGTCAGGCACGCCAGCAGGTGGACATCCCCCGAGGGGTCCCAGACTGCGAGAGGGCACAGGCCAGGCTGAGGGACCTCCCGAGTGCACAGAGCGGCTGCAGGGCGGGACAGCGCAGGACCCAGGACCCGTGATGGGAAAGAGCGGCAGGGTTGGAGGGCACCGGGAAGCGGGTAAGAGGCGGCGGGGGAGGGGTGGGTCTCGGCCTGCTTGGTGGCTGCCCAGGCCCTTTGCGGGGCATCGTGAAGTGGGAAAGCAAGGCTGCAGGGGCCGGGGTCCTGCTTGGCAGCTCCCCAGACCCCTTGGTGGCACAGGGAAGTGGGAAAGGAAGGCAGCAGGGAACGGGTGAGTGGGAAAGAGTTGGCGGCCTGCTTGGTGGCTTCCCAGGTCCCTTCCAGGGATCAGGGAGCAGGAAAAGGCTGGCCTGACCACGAGGCGGGGTTTTCCCTGCTTTCTGGTGGCTGGAGGAAGATGGGCAGTAGGCAAGCTTGGGAGGCAGGCCGCACCCAGCCCTGGCCACGCTCAAAAAAGAGAACAACA